>JAHZMX010001631.1:0-13366 GCA_027743895.1 Seira musarum | reverse complement strand
AAAGGAAATCGGGTTCTTTGGACTGGATGACAGGCATGTGGACCACACACAAAGCTTACATGTAATCTCGAAACATGAGTATTAATTGCAGACACTCTTCCTACATGACATGACAAGACATGGATTTCAAAATGAGGTTCTTCTGCGAATTCAACCTTTTTGGGCATAGGAAATAAAAAATAAAGCTGATAAAACTGTTATAGCTGCGTAGCTGAAAATAAAAATTAGCACAAAAAAATGCAAAACCGTTAGTCCTGCCGTTAAAAGATGACGGATTCCAATACGCCATACGGTACCATACGACATATTTCTAAGTTTTCGGGAAAAAAACCATGAAAATCCGTCATTTGTTTCAAAAATTCTCAAATCCCGTTGTAGACAGACGGACAGATAAGCAAATTGAATGGGTAGACATAAAAGTGCATAGGTACGCACTTTATGATGGAAATGAGTGTTTAAAGAGTGAAACGAGGTGAAAGCGTCACTAAAGTAAACACTGCATTTCTTTGATATGAAAAGTATGAAATTGCTAGTTTCCCCATGAAATATGTTCTGCCATACCTCCTTCTGTAAACTTTCATACTATCGGAACCGGAAACTGGCATTGCATGTATCAAAAAAAAATTAAAAAAGAATACGATGAATTTAAATTAGTTCTGCTCCTTCAAGATACTCTCCTTCCATCGGATCTCCTCACAAGTTGCAACAAGGAGAGTGGAGACCAGGCCATGTAAGACATTTCACAAGATCGTGACAGATGTTTGTGTGCAAACATTCAACGGTCTTTTAGAAAGAAAACACACATTTCTTCTTCTTCTTCTTGAGAAACTTTTTCTTTAAGAGAGCATGAACATCTACGAAGTAAAGCTTGCAGTTTCAGTGGGGAATGAGAAAAAAATATCTGTGGGTAAATGCCTTACGGCCTACATAAAATAAACGTGCCTAAAAGCAAGAGTCAATATTGAATTACTAAGTACACAGGTACATTTTTCAAAACGTCAAAGTTCGCAGATCTTTGCGAAAAACGTGCTCCTGCTTTTCAGAAGTGACTTGACTTCAGACTTCACTTATCTACGTTAGCTTTGGCCTGGCCTCTGTGTTGTGTTGTGTTATTTTAATTTTTTTTCTCTTTCCTCCTGCAATAATAAATCTGCGTGGGTGCAGAATAATATACACAACACAAGAAGAATGAAATGAACAGAGCTGACAACGTATCAGTTTGGATTCGATCCGATCAAAAAATACTTACTTCCGATACATATGGCGCTAATCATTTTTTTTACCATGAAATTACACGCCATTAATATCATCAAGAAAAGAAAAAGGGCAACACATGCTACGACATGACATGCAGGAAAGAAATCATTTCCAGTTCCGTTGTAATTCAATTCTATTCAATTTGTATCTTTTACGCTTAATTTAGCCAGCTAGATTGGAGGAAATTCTCTGAAATTGTGTCTAACTTGTTTAGGACATGACATGACATAAAACTTCTCTACACAATTATTACGTATTCACCGTAAATTCGCAAATTTTGGATCACTTAAAAATGTTTACTGAATTACATGAACATCATCGGAACATTCGTGATAAAGTCTATGGCCAAAATAAGAAATAATTAATTTTGAACGCAAGTGGGTTTGAAATAGGGCGCAGATCACAAATAGAATGTGGGGATTGTATCTTGCAGAAAAAGTCTAATCAATTTGGGAAATTACGGTTATATGTTCAAAGTTAATGGATGAATTCAACACAATTGGAATATGATGTACTTACACTCACATGCACGTTCTACCACGTGCTTGCACAGCAAAAAAAAAGGGTCGATGGAGGAAGATTAAAGCTGCTTTCTTCCTCTTGGCTTGAGCAAATGGCAGCAGCCGAGCCGTAGAGGATAGTGGAGTGGATGATGTCACAGGGAAAAAGTTGGAGTTTTTTTTGGAGTAGTCAGAGAACGAGAACTGTCACTTTTTTAAGTAAAGTACCAACAACAACGCATCTCACGAGTGATGCAGTTGATCATTTTTATTCTTCGTCTCTTGTCAAAAAATGCCTTAATTAACTGGAAATTGGTTGAAGTTACATGACAAGAAATTAAAATGGCATGTCACTCCCTAAAGAACACAGAAAACACTGCGACTACTGCTTGTAAGTACTCGAGTAAGTTGATTTGATGAGGATAATGATTTCGATTCGACGAGTGAGTGTCGGTGAGTTTCAGAAAGAGAAGAAAAAGACAGAGAGATGAGACGTGTGTCGGGTTTCAATTCAATTTCAATTGCTCCTCTTTATCGGGTCAGTCAAGTCAGTCCCGGAGCAATTTAATGAAATTTATGTGTCAAAATGTCTTTTTACGTTCAATAGGAATCAGTCAGACGGTTTTGCGTAGTTATAAAAACTTGTTCAGAATCTTGGTAATGCTGGACTGGACTTCCGTTGGATACTCCTTTTATCCTAAAGTTTCTCCTCCTCGTCTCGCCTCTGAAGAAGGTGGAATGAATGGAGGAAAATAAAATGAATTTGAGGAGATGAAAAAAAAATCTTGCCTTTTCTAAAGTCTCGTCTGGTCTGGTCCGATTCCGATGGAAATACAGATAGCACGACCACCAAAAGCAACGAAGAAAAATATTATTATGAGAGAGCGTCTGCACTCTGTACAAACTTTTTTTTTCCTCGATAGATTCCTTCAGATTCAGAAGAGTATAAAAGAGGAAGGAAGAGAAGAGTGTTTAGTTAAATCAAGATATTTTTTTTTCTTCTGTCAAAACGATGTGATGTGATGTAATGCGATGTCGAAAAAAAATATTGTACACTTCCAGTTCCCAGCTCTTTTAATAAATATTTGCAGAATATCCGGAGTCCAGAGGAAACGAAGGGTTTCCTGTCTCCTCCAGCCAGGCCAGCGTGTCTAAGAGAAAAGAACGTCGATTGCTGCTGCTGCTGCTGCTGTGTTGAGGGAGACGTTTTTTCCTCGTTTACGCAGGGAGTGAGTGAGTGTGTGTACCTTCCTTCCACGCTTCTTCCCTACCTCTGCCTAGGATTCCTCGAATGATTCCCTGCTTTTTAACGAAAATTTGCCAGAAAAAAAAGATACTTATTCAGTCAGGAACGGAACACGAGGAAAATGGTCGTTTTTTTCGCTTTCTCTCTGAAACGATAACTCGACTCGCTTGTGCGTGTCTTTCCCACGAAAGCTTGGCTGAAGAAGAAGAGCGGATCTCGTTCTCGTATTTCTCTCTGTTCCTCCTTTTTTACTCCAAGTCGAGTCGGCTGCTGCTGTGCTCCTCCAACAATATTTTGGTGGCCGTGGACGAACTTCGTTTTTATACAAGGCCCAAGCCAAGATCGTAAAAAAAAGTATCAGTAGATGATGGTCTGGCCTGGTAAAAAAAAAACTTTTCCTGCGCTGTCTGAGGGAGGGAATGTGAGTTGGAACGCTCACGAATTTTTTTTCCCTTCAATCACTATCACTCGCACTACTCCACCTCAGACTTGGCTTTGTACTTAAGAGGGGAAATCTTCCTACTCCAAGTCGAGTCGGCTGCTGCTGTGCTCCTCCAACAATATTTTGGTGGCCGTGGACGAACTTCGTTTTTATACAAGGGCCAAGCCAAGATCGTAAAAAAAGTATCAGTAGATGATGGTCTGGCCTGGCATAAAAAAAAAACTTTTCCTGCGCTGTCTGAGGGAGGGAATGTGAGTTGGAACGCTCACGAATTTTTTCCCTTCAATCACTATCACTCGCACTACTCCACCTCAGACTTGGCTTTGTACTTAAGAGGGGAAATCTTCCAGGGATACCTGATACGAATTCCACTCCACTCCTCTTTTACATTTTCGGTTTTCCACATGCCACGTTGATTTTCATGCTATCTTTCCCAAGCCAAACAAACACCTTTGTTCCAATTCAATGATACCTTTTTTTCACAGACTTTTTCGTATCAGCGCAATATTTTTCTCACTGCTTTACTTACATCAGCACAATTCTAAACTTGTTAAGTAGGTAGATAGAGAAAACGATGCTCACGTTTTTATTGTTTGGATAAAGTTCAATTCCACATGCCAAAAGTGTGATTTGGATCATGTTGTTTTTGATAACACTTGACATAGTAGTTTCAGTAGGAAAAGGGGTTTTTATTGATTCCAAGTTTTTTGTCATTTTGTTTTAAATAGCATTGGATTTCAGTCAAAATGTTTAGTATGTGTAGAATCAGGGTAGAAAATATTCACATAAAGTTTCGTCGATTACAAATAAAAAGTTAAAAATGAGATTAGAAAAAATTATATGAGATATCTAATGATCTTCAATAACATAATTAGGATGTACAACCAACAATGGATCTTCCTCCCCTTCTTCTTCTTCATCTCTGCGTGGTTCAAACTTAGAAAGAACCAAAGGAATGACGACGTGCTCCTATTAAAATAAAATTCAATTTAGTTAACTTTTTTTTCTATACNGGAAAAGGGGTTTTTATTGATTCCAAGTTTTTTGTCATTTTGTTTTAAATAGCATTGGATTTCAGTCAAAATGTTTAGTATGTGTAGAATCAGGGTAGAAAATATTCACATAAAGTTTCGTCGATTACAAATAAAAAGTTAAAAATGAGATTAGAAAAAATTATATGAGATATCTAATGATCTTCAATAACATAATTAGGATGTACAACCAACAATGGATCTTCCTCCCCTTCTTCTTCTTCATCTCTGCGTGGTTCAAACTTAGAAAGAACCAAAGGAATGACGACGTGCTCCTATTAAAATAAAATTCAATTTAGTTAACTTTTTTTTCTATACGTCGACATTTAATAATACTTAATACATGTATGAGTAGGTACCTTAATTAGACGGTCGATGATTTTCTCAACGATAGTTTTCTTCTCCACCAATTCATCTTCAGTTTCAATGTCGTCAGCAATTTCATTTAAATACCATTCAATGATATGGCTCTTCTTCAGTCCTTCCGATTCCTCTTCCCGCACTTTCACTTCGAGACTCCTCTCGCCGCATGTACATCAACAAGACGTTCGAGATTGATTTGTATTCTTCAAAGGAGAGTTTCAAAACTTTCTTTGGTCTCGACTGTGACATTCCCACATTACTCTCTTCGTCCATTCGCTCAACTTCGGAAATTCGACTGACGCGATCACCATCCTCCATTGATTGGTCAAGATCTTGCATAATCTCGGAATCGTCTTCCTGTTCATTTCTTGCAGCCGCTGCTCCAGTTTGTTCCTCTTCTTCGATGTCTTCCAGGCAAATGTCAGGTTGTTCCACGCGGATAATCGATTTGTTCAGAAGTTTAAATGCGTCTTCGACTTGTTTCTTTGAAACCTATTCACGAAAAAAAGATTTTAATTAAATATACCAAATCGACATTCATTCTGTTGTATTTGTCCTGAAAATTTAATAAATGACTTTACCTGATCAATGCAATGCATTTTTGCCATAGCCTCTGAGAGACGGACCAAGCTCTCCAATTGCCGCACAGTTATCTTCCAAGCGGACCTGGCTGCGCAGCCAGCATCACGTTGTCTCAAACTTTTGTAACAATTCACAAGACACTCTGCAGCTTCCTAAATCATATTCCAACAAAACATAATGTAGAGTGAATTGTACTTGAACGTCTCTGCTGGTTCAAGTTCAAACAACTAAAAATTGAACTCACCCTACTAATGGTAGGTTTAAACTGTCTTGCAAACAGAATGTAACGTAAAATTTCATCCTCGGTGTATACTCGATCTACGGATTCCTCCTGCCTTTGGTGGAGATCTAAAATTTTTCGTGCAATGGCATAGTCAACCACTTCGTCCGTGTCATCAATGAGAATAAAGAAAAGATCAAATCTGGTCCAATTGCCTCACAGTTATCTTCCAAGCGGACCTGGCTGCGCAGCCAGCATCACGTTGTCTCAAACTTTTGTAACAATTCACAAGACACTCCGCAGCTTCCTAAATCATAATCCAACAAAATATAATGTAGAACGAATTGTACTTGAACGTTTGCTGGCTCAAGTTCAAACAACTAAAAATTGAACTCACCCTAAATTGAAATTATGATAAATTATATTTTTAGACTTTTTAATAATTCTACCACGATAATTAATGAGGGATTTTTAAAAACTCGCCTTCGTAATTGAAATAGTTTGCTGTTCCATAGCTTCATGAATGGCAACTTGGTCTCTAGGATCCATTTTATCGAATTCATCGATACAACACACCCCGTTATCTGCCAACATCAAAGCTCCAGCTTCGATAACAAATTCGTATGATTCTTCATCCTTCACGACAGCAGCGGTTAAACCAGCAGCACTGGAAGCTTTCCCGGATGTGTAAACTGCTCGTGGACTGAATTCGGCAACCTGTAAATTTTCAAACAATTTAATTTTAGACTTGAACTTATCAGAAATCATAAATTGTGATTGCTTTTACTGTACCTGCTTGAGAAATTGAGATTTGGCTGTGCTAGGATCACCAACAACGCAGACATTAATATCTCCTCTGAGGGCGGTGCCTTCCTCGGTAGTTTTGGGCACACCTCCAAACAACATCAGCAAAATCCCTTTCTTCACTTCCTCGTTTCCGTGAATGTGTTGGGAATAAACTGTTTACTAAATTGTTGTAGATATTTTTATCCTGCATCATTTTGAAAATCTTTCCCCATTCCTCGTCGCTCATCTGCTCACGGAGGGATTCTGGCGTCATGTCATGCAAAACCCATTCTTTCCCAGCGAACTAAACAAAAATCATTTCAAATGTTTAGCACTTAACAACTGAAAATAAGGAGCAGTGAATTAATACGAACAAAAACATACTCTCGGATTAGTTTGCTGAATGTGGCAGGCCAGAAATGCAAGTTTATAGTGCATCTCTCGATGCACCCAAAGACTTCAACCCTTGAACTCCATCCGTGTCTTCTCCTCCTTCAGGCTGAAATAAAATAAATTGAACAATAAATAATTAATAAAGTTGACAAGTTGAGTAATTTGGAGTTGATTTTAAAAGTGAAAAAACATGCAATGTCATTATTACCCTGTGTCTTTGTCCACTTTGAATGGGTGCGCCAGGTAAATTAATCACCGCGACATCCGGGACAACAATTAAAGTTCCAATAAAGTCACAGCGATCACCGGCTTGAGCCATTTCGACACATTCAGCTCGAACAACAACTTCCAAACTACAAAATCATAATTTCACTTGTATTAGATATCCTGTAAAAATAATTCCACAATTTCGACAACTATAAATTATCCGCCATATCACACCTTCTGGGAATAGATCCGCGAGGAAGTTCTGCTTGGGTTTCCTGAATACGGATCTTCTGGAAGTCAACGAATTTTGACTTTTTCTCGTCCAGCTCAAAACGCGTCCTGTTCCCACAAGCTTGATTAGGGCAAACCGAAGGTTGGGTGTACTATAATGAAAATTCAATATTCAAAATTAGTTTCCCTTCTGTCTTCAGTTTCAGTTCCTCTAAATAATTGCGTACCTTGAATTGCTGTTCCACATTCTCCACAATCGAATTGCAATCCATGCATTTAAAAGTGCCCAAAACCAACTCAGGATGCACTGGATGAGTCCTGACGACCTGTAAATAATTTCGTGTGTTATTACACAAGCAATTCATCTTAATCTTAAAGTAAATCAAAGCAACTTACCTGTCCGGAAATACGGATAAGGGAACCAACTTTCACGGTGGATAACTCGCGGACCTTACTTCGGTTAGGAACATCCGACAACCTGACAAAGACATCTTTCTGCACGGTTATTCCAGCGTCATCCGCTGCGAAATTAGCAATAGCGCGGCAGAGATATGGATAAACCCTGTAATGACAAAACATTAGTAAAATGAAATGTGACTTTCTCAGACTGTCAAATGTTAAGTCTTTTTGTAAAAAACGATCTTCTGACCTGTAATACTCTTCAGTAATAACGGTAGCGAGGTTCTGGTTGTACTCCTGAATATCAGGGAAGCTCACAAGCAACGTCGATTTCTCTGGCTTAGCCAATTCCTCCGCAGTAACCTGACAAAGACATCTTTCTGCACGGTTATTCCAGCGTCATCCGCTGCGAAATTAGCAATAGCGCGGCAGAGATATGGATAAACCCTGTAATGACAAACCGTTTGTAAAATGAAATGTGACTTTCTCAGACTGTCAAATGTTAGGTCTTCCTTTAAAAAACGATCATCTGACCTGTAATACTCTTCAGTAATAACGGTAGCAAGGTTCTGGTTGTACTCCTGAATATCAGGGAAGCTCACAAGCAACGTCGATTTCTCTGGCTTAGCCAATTCCTCCGCAGCCTGTTTGTACTTCTGTTGGCCAGAGGTTTCTTCTTTGAAGCTAAAACAAGCGAAAAAGTCATTAGAAATTCAGTGCAATTACTTATCTTATTATTTCGGTTGTATTATATTTCCGAACAAAAGTAAAGTTATTTCTCTCACTCGTGTAAAAAGTCCTGAAACAGCTTTTGACAACGCTCCCCAACATCGTCGGGGACCTTTTGCCTTCCACTTATTGGAGCAGCGACATCCATTTCTTCACTTTACTTAAAAACACAAATAACTTTTAAAACGGCGAAAGGGAGACTTTAAACGCAAGATCACAGACGAAAATAATTTTAGCAAAATTAAATTAAACAACAATCACACGAATACTTTTTATACAAACAGAACAGAATACGGTCGTGTTCATTCAGATTCAGAATCAGAATGACTTTTAGCCGCTTTTACGAGATCCCCAAACAAAGAACAAAAAATAACTCTTCCTTTGTCAAGACAAGAGCTTGTCATTTTGTTTACACCTTTATTCTGAGCTCTCCACTGTAAAAGCGCCTACTTTCCATCAACCCCGCGCCAAAAGTTGGGGCAAAGTGCAACACAAGTTTTACTTGTAGGGAATACTCGTGCAAAATGGTCACTCTCATTTCATTTCCCTCAGCTCAACAATGCAATGATGTGATCTCCTCATGACTCGTGGGAAGCCGGTTGAAATGGGAGAAGAAGAAAAAATTATTTTTTTTTTTACAATGTATCCAGCATAAATGCTCTTACTTGTTCTTCTCTTGAAGATGAAGATGATGATGTATGGATGGATGATCGAATGCAAAAGAAAGTGAAAGGGATGTGGATATGATGTGAGGAGATTTGAGAGGACATCATACAGTATGCATGGAATTATTTATGCAGCTGTTATTTTTATAAATGCATCTTTTGATTTGTCAAAGTTGAGATTGTGAGTTTGACAAGGATTATGCATTGACGTTGATGTTGGCTAGTGACCCATCCCTTCCTTGAGCATTTTTTTTCTATTTTGTTTTGTGACATGAATGAATGAGTGCAAAACATTTTGTTGTAAATTGTTCGAGAAAAGTTAAGTTAGTGCATGAACTTGCTTGTCAAGCGGAACCTGAGTTAGGGACAGGTCAAACGCTATAGGTTGTGTTGCATGTCATTAAAATCAGGAGCATAAAATTATAATTTATTCCCAACATTTAATTGTCGCGTATATGAATGACATTAAGACATGACACTTTGTGTGCTAATGTTTGACAGTTAATTGTAACCCGACCCGAGAAAGTTTTGCGTATTTTGCATGTGCATTTTATGTGCAGGTGCTTTTGCAATAGCTATAAAAGAAGTGAATTGAATTCAGTGCAAGTGCATCAAACGATTTCTTATTTTGCAATCGCAAGTCAAAATGAAAAATTAAACTACATACTACCTAGTTTTCTATTGTACATTAAATAATAATTTAGATTTGCCAATACAGTTTGACAAATAAAATTCTGAAATAAGAGATTTATGTAAAAAAATGAGATTATTAGAGCTCGATTTGAGGCTTGTCTGTTTGTCCTCCATTTATCTATTTGTATCGCGATAATTTTTTGGGGCGACTTGAATTAGTATTTGAGCAAGATTAGATTAAAAAAGTGCAAAAAAGACTGCTCTGTAGCTTTGTTTTCTTGTTCATGTTCCATTTCTACGGAATACGTAGTTCACTCCTCCACGATGTTCCGGCATAAACCTTCTTCATTTCCGTGTCATTTCAAGGTATGGTTTTAATTAGGATTTTTTGTAAAAATGCTAATTGAGGAGGATGGCCGGTTAATTTGGTCTTTTATTAAAATTTTTGTGCAGGCATGTATATGGACATTGCTGGTTTTACCATGTCTTCTCCACGTCACTGGAGAAATCGCTTCGAGTAGGAAGGGAAAAGTGTCTCTGGAATCTCTAACTGATTATAAGGATCTCAAGAAACTGATCAAGACAAAAACGAACGTTTTGATCTGCTTTGGGAATGGAAGGGCTTCTTTTACCAAGGACCAAGTCCAAAATGTACTCATTGAGTCTGCCGAACAAGTCAAAGGCACCGGCACGATTGCTATTGTAGATTGCAGTGCCGCGTAAGTCTAATTCTTTTTTAGAGTTTCCTGCTGGAATGAATTATATCTGTTTGAACCACTCTATTTTTTGGTGTTCAGAGATACGAAAAAGAAATTATGCAAGAAGGCGAAAGTCGTTCCAGAGGATGGACAATACATTCTGAAGCATTACAACAACGGGGATTTCAACAAGGACTATGATCGGGCCATTAAGACGAGCTCAATTGTGAACTTCATGCGGGACCCAACTGGAGATATGCCTTGGGAGGAGGATCAAAGCTCACAGGATATTGTTCACGTCGCAGATAATAACGTAAGCAATCTCATCCATCCAAACAGAGGAATGTGGCCATAAAAACTCTTATTAATGTTTTCTGCCCCGCAGGCTCTGAATAAACTTGTTAAAAAAGGAGGCTTCAACAGGAAGAGGGATCCTAGTTATGTTCTATGCTCCATGGTGTGGGTTCTGTAAAAGAATGAAACCAGATTATGCGGCAGCTGCAGCCGAGTTAAAGGGCAGTGACGCTGTTATAGCAGCTATGGATGTGAACAGACCTGAAAACAGTGGAATCCGGAAAAAGTACAATATCACCGGATTCCCAACTCTCTTGTACTTTAGGTATGCTACTCTGCTCTGACTCGTTAGATTAACTATAAATCAAATAACATATGAAAATGAAAATATACTTATTTCAATTCTAGAAACGGCGCATTGAAGCAGCCATACGAAGGAGAAAACACCAAAGACGCAATTATTAATTTCATGAAAAATCCAGACGCTCCACCAGTAGAAAAGCCAAAGGAACCTGAGTGGTCTGATGAGCCTAGTGACGTAGTCCACTTGACCGCCGATACATTTGACAGCACAATTCAGGTACAGCTATAAAATGTATTTAAAATATTCGATTTGAATTTGACTTGACTATAATTTTTCCTCTGATTTGTAGGAAAATCCATCCGTTTTGGTAATGTTTTATGCCCCGTGGTGTGGCCATTGCAAAAGGTGAGAAAAATTAGTTACCCACTCTAAATTCCTATCCATGTGAAGTTTAATGTGATTCTTTTTCTATTATCAGGATGAAACCTAATTATGTGGCTGCAGCGGCTAGAATGAAAAAAGAAAATGTAAGATACACAAAGTTTTTCATAATTTTAATTTTGCAAATTACAACACAACTACTTTTAAAAATCCCAACAGATCGCTGGAGTTTTAGCGGCTGTGGATGCAACAAAAGAAGGAGCTCTGGGCAAACGGTTTGAAGTGCAAGGCTATCCTACCGTCAAATATTTCAAGGATGGAGAGCTAGCATTTGATGCTGGAAATGTGAGGGAAGAGGATGCAATCGTCGAGTTTATGAAGGATCCTAAGGAGCCTCCACCCCCACCTGTTGAGAAACCTTGGTCTGAGGAGGAATCCGCTGTGGTTCATTTGACGGAGGAAACGTTCAAACCCACCCTCAGGAAAAAGAAACGGGCCATCGTCATGTTCTATGCTCCATGTAAATATGACAAACTGAATATCTTCACGAATTAGTGAAATATATCATCAAAATTAAACTATTTTTTGTTCTCGCGATTTCCAGGGTGTGGACATTGCAAAAAGGCGAAGCCAGAATTTACTGAAGCTGCAGAGGAACTTATAAGAAGATCCAAAGGTTATGTTTGGTGCTGTCGACTGTACCGTTCATCAATCGATATGTACAGCGCATGATGTTTCAGGATATCCAACGTTCAAAATATTTCACTATTATAACAAGGAGGAGGTTCAAAAATTCGAAGGGGCAAGGACGGTAAGTCAACAAAGACTAAAATTCAGACTTGACTTCACCAATTATTTAATTAGTGTGAAATGTATACGTGCGTCATCGTTATCAGACCACCTTTGCCATGGAAAATAATTAGCGAAATTATTAAAATCACTTGCTATTGAAGTGATTCGAAAAAAAAATCTTAGGGGAGCAAGTTACGACAAAAGAGAATCAGCAAGTTCTGCTCAAGTTTTTTTTTATTTGATTAGAGTCGTTCACATTTTCATTCACATCTAAATTATTTCTAGTGTGTTGTATCACAAAATTAATTTGCTCCATAAAAATGATTCTGAAAGGCCTCCTAAGTCTCGTTTACACCTACGTGGTTAGTTCTTTGGATTCCTAAAAATAGAATCCAGCCAATCCACCTTGCCAAAAAAACAAATTATTACTGCTTCTGTGTTTATTTTAGAAAACTGGTTTCCTGGAAGAAATGGCTCCAAGTATGGCTCCAGCTGGCGATGACTGGGCCACATTTTCTGGTGGAGATAAAGTCGTAGTACTCACAGACTCGACAATTGGGGATTTCATTCAATCTACGGAGTCTGCTATGATCATGTTTTACGCACCTTGTAGGTTTCTCTAGAGCTAATGAGGTTCACATGTTGTTGACTCAATTACTAATGACTTATTCTTCGTCTTTTTTTTTCTTATTAGGGTGTGGTCATTGTAAGTCTGCGAAACCGGAATACGCAAAAGCAGCCCAATTGCTTACGAAAGAAGCGCCGGATAACGTGTTAGCAGCAATTGATTGTATGCGATATCCAAGCGTAAGTTAGAAATATTTTTAGTAACGTTGGACTGGAGAATCGTAAAAAATTAGTTTATTTATTTTACTCCCCCACGTCTACTTTCTTTTACAGACATATGAAAAATATGAAATCACGGGCTACCCAACATTCCATTATTATCGAGGCGGGAAGTTAATTGGAGAGTATCATCATCGTCGTCGTGCTTCAGATTTCGTACATTTTATGCTGAGGAAACCGAGTAGAAAGGACGAATTGTAGAAACGTTGGGAAACGGACACGACACATTCATTCAATCACCGCACCGATTGACATTAATACAATCATTAAAATTATAGCAAACTTGATCCACACGGTATATAATTGTCTTTCATCAAAATCTGGAAAATACCTGGTCCAGTTCATTCAGAGTTCAGTTGAACTTTCC
>JAHZMX010001630.1:0-87531 GCA_027743895.1 Seira musarum | reverse complement strand
GCGTTTTTACGTTGTGTAATGCGTTTTGCGCGTCCAATGCGGCTTTCCTGGTGAAGAAGGTCACGAAACAACAACCTAGAAGAAATTAGATTATTCATTTGATTAAGAATTTTTTATAAAGTTGACGGAAAAAAATTGAGAAAGGTTTTTTAAGAACGGAAAATATGTAAAGTCGTAAATTAGAACTCAGGATTGCATATATACTTGCACGTATGTTAATTGATTTCACATCAAGCAGAGCGAGAGCAAACTCAACCATCTTATTCTAATGAGAACATTTTCTTCCTTTTTTCCATAAGAGATTTGTTCATTTAAATAAATTCCACGTATGAAAACAAAAAGGAGAGGTAGACACTCAATTGTGCATGAAAAATGCTGTTCATATAATTTATATCTGAAATAGTGGATGATCGATGTCATTTATAACCATAAGTCATATAAAAGTTTAACGTAAGTATTACAGATAAACACTGGTTTTTAGCATTTTATTATAATACGTTTTACGTATTCATTAATTATGGACATGCACCTGAATTAATTTCTGCCTAAATGCTTACTTTTGGTTTTCTCCGAAGTGAAGCAAATACTTGGAAGGGAGAAATGCTTACTCATAGTTAGTTTTAGACATTTTTGTCATGTAATGTCTTGGGTACGTAAATATTATATGATGTTATCTTGAAAAGCAAGTAGATATACGTGCATTTCAATAAGCCCTTCAAAGGATTAGTATTATTTAATGGACGGATGAATTATATATTACATAGAATAAAGTAGGAGCTTCAAATTCCCATTTGTTTAAATGGGTATTTTAAAACATAATGTGATACTTAAGTATATCTGTACGACGTACAATCACAAAAAAATGAAGCCTCACTTAATGATATACTTTTGTTTTCATCCATTTTTATAAACAAGGGTTCTCAATGCAGTGTTTTTAGCATTTCTTGTAAAAACCCTGGTCGTACATAAGTACTTTAATCATGATAAAGCTAGTGTTATTGCAAAGTAAATGCACTGCTAAATTCCCAAACAAGCGATCATAAAAATGAATATACATACCCTTATTATGAACTATTTTTAATGAATGTAATGTATAGGTTTTATTATGTCTCGACAAAAATAGTTATCCAGCATGTCTGCCATTTAAGTAATGTATCTTTAACATGTACTTATGCAACATAAAGACATATTAAACTCATCGTCAGCTTAGGAATTTTTATGCGTCCAATAATAAAAAAAACATTGAAGCTTAAGAAATGTACTAACTTTATAAGTATATCGACAATTTCATTTGGACATCTAATATTCTCGCACGTCATTTCAGATCTCATCAGTCTCTACTTCTTAACTCTTTCTACGTTTAATGCGCATTAAGAGCGAGTTTAATCTCGGGAGATATTTGAGTTACAAAAAATTTGATGCCTTGTGAAAAATGAGAGCCTTCAACCTAGATTACAAGCCTTGGAAGGATGGATCTTCCCATGACGAACATTCGCGTTCTTTCATATTTGTAAAAGTGGAAAAGAACCACCTTTCTTTGCTCATCCATGCCCCCACGAACTCGAACATGACAGCGACAGCAGATTGCAAAATTCCACCAACTATTACTACAGCAACCATTCACCAAACATCACATATTATAGCCAAAAGAGAATGTTCCTCTATATCTCATCGTGTGGGAAAGCATGAAGTGTTCCTGGTACCTACACAACTCATATCATGGATAGGAAAACCACCTTCTTCGTATGCCAAGCAAAGCAACCTTACCACCTCAGAGTTATCTATTTTTCCAGAGGGTTGCTAGATTCACTTGCTCCCTTTTCCGTGAGGTACATTGCATTCGTACAAACAAACACGAGTGAGCGTATAGGTTAGGTTCACTCGCGCTATATTGATCGATATTCCCCCATGCGCTATGGGAAAGCACTTCATAGAAGTTTTGAGGGAAAAACTTAAGACCAGACCAGAGTGCAAAACTTATGGCATGCTACTTGTTATTCTATTCTCGAACTTTTTTTTATAAAGCTTGCCTTGCCATACGTTTTCCCTTACCTTGGTTTACGGAAGGATAAATGACATTCGCTGCAAACAGACAACAACGTTTTTCTGTACTAGTTGCTCCACTTCAAACAACAACCACCTCCGTGCATATCAGCGAGGAAATATTTTGATGATGATGATGATGATGATGATAAATTGCGTTTATAACTGAAAAGATAACACTTTACATCCGTTCAGTCTGCCTAAATGTTTTCGTCTTGCCTTGCCACAACCAGTAATTCAATTCCGTATACAGTCGAACAACATCCCAAATCTCTGCAACTTTTCACTCTGCGTAATCTCTAGCTTGGCTTTCTCCACCTCTGGAATAATTTTATTAAAGCATTTCTACCTAGGTTTATAGAAAATAGCGTTTCTTGTTTGTTATCACAATCAGTTTAAAGATATAAACATGTTCGACACTCCTAGAGTCGTAGTAAGTACTAGTAAGTAGGTATATAATGTATGTATAAGTACTTATTCCTCAAAACGATTTTTTAATGATTACACTGCTTTAGCACCTATTTCTCAATGACCCTTGAAAACTTTCTTAACGATTTAATTAAACACATGAAACTTTGCACATGTATACGAAAAACACTCGTTTTTCCTCTGGTACTCAAAATGACAAGTCATTTGAAAGCTCCTTCGGTTTCCTTATGCTTTTTCTTTAACTCGACAATCTTTCCCTTAAAATAAGTTTGTACGTTACACAACATATTTTGTGCTAGTCAAATCAAAAAGTTACTCTTTCAAGCTATCACGATCCAGTGAAATTGTTATTTTGTATCCCATTTTACTCCGCAGGTCCCTTCTTGAAACGGCAATATGTACACGTTTTTTACTCTATAGAAACATTCAATGTAAAAGATGTAAAGGTGGAATTTTCTCTTATCATTTGCCTTGCAGACGAAACCACATTCCAATGAATAGGGATTGTAGAAAAGCGTCTTTGTCAAAGGGATCGCTAATATATTTTATTAATTTTTTACGTTACAAAGGGATAATAAATTCGGACTTTCTTTTTAGGTCCAACCAGTTTCACTTCAATCTAGCTACTGATGTTCCTTTATACCTTGTTGAGAAGTGGCCACAGTTTCTTCACAAGCGTGGCCGAGAATAATAACTTGGAAAAATATCAACATCTCACGTTCATGTCTCTCTCTCTTTTCTCTCTACTTGTTTGTTGAAGGAAAACAAGGGCTTTGGAGAAAAAATGACAAGAGTGTGGATGATGATGATGATGATGATGATGGTTATGGTAGAATGTTATTAAAAATAGCGTATCATGTTACGCATCATAAAAAGTTTTACTTTTTTCAAAAAAGTGGTGGTCGCAGATACAAAACGCTCACATACACTTACCGAGAAAACGGCAATAATGCAATGGTAATGATAAAAAATTACACGAATGAAGGTAAATAGTGAAAATATTCGATGTGGTGAGGTGAAGTGTTGTTGAGTTGTCTTCAATGATGGTTATACTAGCCAACTTATAAGATAACAAGTTAGAAAAAGGGGGAAACAAGTAGGACGACAACGGGAGACACACAAGTTGTAATAGCACCATCCACTACCACCAGTTGTTCACTGTACAGTTTTTTACTACATACGTTTTGTGGAAACAAGAAGAGAGAGAGAGTGAGTGCGTGAAATAAATAGAAATACGCGATTTGAAAAAAAAAATTGTAAGTAAGGCTGCTGGCTGGTTCTATACTTTTGTAGAAAATATTATATGCCCACTCCCTATCAATCCACTATCTCTTTTCCCACTCCTTTCTCCAGTAAGAGATAGAAAAAGCAGGAGAAGACGAAGCTCTTAGGCTAACAACACAATCAGTCAAACTCGCTGAGCGAACGTACGAGCGCTGAAACGACCAAAACCGAATCCCCCAACGAAGAAGTGGGCTCAAAACAACATTTAAAAGAGTGCTTCTTACTGAGTTGCTTCTGCTGCTGCTGGAGCGAGCTACTCCAACTACACAGCCTTAAAAAGCACGTAGACCTTAAGCAAAGCCGTTAGGAGTGGAGCAACGGAAAGACCTTTCACTAAACTGTTTCGCTGTGTGTGAAAAAGCCAAAAGTTAGATATACATGCGTTAATATGGCCGTGTAAAACATTTGCGGTGTAAATATGGTAAAAGGGTTCCTCTTCCGCTTGTTCATTCACTTCCCTCCATCTGTCTATCCATACTCACTCACCACCCGACCTCATGCATACAGTAAATCCATACAGACTCCAATATTACACCAATCTGACATGACAGACAAGAAAGAGTAAGTAAGTACTGACATTTACAGAAGTAAAGGGAACTCACTTCTTCGGCTGCGTTTTCTTCTCTTCTGTGCTGTATGGCATACAAATGGTGGAGTTCGAACAACCTCCTTCCGTTTTCTTTCTCCTTTAAGACGACTATAATAATAATAACGTTCTTACTTTGTCTGCAGTATAAAACACCATTTCATTTCCGTTTAAATGCCATTTACCACTGCATACTATTATCATTTTGTGTATGTTATGTAAGGATGATAGAAGAAGTATAGTGCCCAGTCGTTGTTAGCAAAAAAAGAAAAGATAATGTTGACGATGATGATGATTATACTAATGCACACAAAGTTTTTTTTATTTCAGTTCTTTGCTTTCGTTGCGAATTAAAAAATAGCAAGAATGGATCGGTTCATTAGGATTTTTTTCAGGCTAGACGGCTGTATCACCCACAAAATTTATATCCGTCCGACGCACATCATTCACTTGGCTCATTCTTGATAATGATCAAGCGTAATTTACTTCAAGTTGTAACTCAATCAACGAGAAGATGAACATGCGCCAAAGAGGAATGGAGGGTCGAGGAAGGAGAAGAGAAGATATCTTCTTGATATCTTGTTTGAACCGTCATTCCAATAACAAAATCATCATTTGTAAAGGATTTCATGTCATATTCACTGCCACCTTACACAGTAAAACACGTCAGAGCACCTTTGAACAATGAAGGGAAAGTCACAAAACTCAATGAAATATGTGTCAGCACAACCCAAGCCACTTCAAAATTTGTTGTATGTCACAACCAGAGATCTAATGCCAAGCTACACATATAAAACTTGGATAACGTTTTAGAAGATCAAATAAAAATTAGTTAATTCCGTAGCGCCTCTACAAAGGTTGTTTTTTTGCACATTGGAATTTGAAAAATGAGATTGAATATTAAAGAAGTCAATCTTCGTCATGAGGTTTTTTAGAAAGGGGGAAATATACAAATGGTAAAAGGAAAACTCGATTTCCTGCACAGAGAGCACTGAAACGAGGTGACTCAATTCAGTAACAAATTGTGTTTGGATGGAGAGAAAGAAAAAAGAATTCTCGAAATGTTCCAGAGTTTTATTTAGACTCGAACATATTTGTATTTGTACTCTTGCATGGTTTGGCAATGACAACAGAAGAAAAGCTTTTGAATTTGTTTATTTTCTGTCCTAAAGCACCAGGAATACTGACTGACGCATGCCGCTATTTTCCTCCAACAACACTTTTTAATGCTTGCAGATGTTGCTCGCGAATGAATGCGCTACGAACATGAGCCAAAATATTCATTCTTTTTATGCAAGCAAATACAAGAATCAACAGAGAATAACACATGTTTTTCGATTTTCTTTTTTATTTTAAATCTGTAAACCGGAACAAAGGAAAATTATGATGTTGGTAATGATAGGGGCATACTGATTTTTATGATAATCAGTTCCCATATCTGAAATGCAACACACAAAAGCAACAGCGTCTTTCCTACGTGAGTGAATTGAAGTCGAGCTCTATCTAGCTCAGGCTAATGAAGTGAATAATCAAATGAAAAGTAAATCACTATTTTTTGGAAGAGAAAGGAACGTCAAGAATGTCAAAAATAAAACACATATACGAATGCTACATAAAATAGGAGCAATAACGAAGCGGTATTAATAATTGTTCAAAGAGAAATGTAAGTACATATATACAAATCCCTCCTCTGCATTTCTTGATTTGATGTGCTTAATGAACGGAAGCAACGATTGTTTATTGCATTTGTCTTGTTATTCAAATTAAAAAGGATGAATTTCTCCATGTTGCATGCATGGTGGGGTTGGTAGGGGAGTGCAATGTGTCAGATGAGAACAAGTCGAGTCAAGTGGGAAAAGTGCCAACAACTTTTTAGATGATGTGAGAGAAAACCGGCCCGAAGCTTTCGACAAGAACAAAAGTGGTAATAGTGCGTTGAGAAGAACACATGTGATACATTGTGTAAAAGTACGTAACATGTACATTATCACATCACATCACACATTCAGCGTATAATGTAGTGAACTGATAGTGATGAAGATGTTTCCTTCTTTCCAAGCCTTTTTTTCTTATTCCAAGCTTCGTTACACATCGTTACCTGTTGCATAACCATATAGAACAACGAACCACTCCAACTTTAGACTCCAACTTCTCGGTAAAGATCCTTTCTTTGCCATTATTTCGATTTTTATAACAGCTTTTTGAAATACCAAGTCAGAAAATAAGATAAAGTTTGAGTTTCTTTTTTTTCTTATTCTTAAGAATGAGTTTTTTCTTGTAACTTTTCATTCACTTTCTTTTAATCATGTATGGAATGTGAAATAGAACATACCTGACCTGACTCATGGCGTGACCGCAAAAAGCAGTGACAAAAGTTTGCATGCCAAGACTATTTGTTTGCTTTGCAAAGTTTGGTTTTTGGAGCACGTGCCGGTATTTTCAGATGGAAACATGTATCAAAATTTTTAATCAACCAAATCAAATGTGATTTCTCTCTCGAAAAAAAGTTTTTACAAGTACAGTTCCTAATTACGCAAACCTTCATTTCCCTTCGTCTTTACTTGTTAACGTCATATGTACTTTGGGGTTTTACCGCCCCAATCGAATAAAAAGGAAAGTAATCATTCGCGAGGCAAATAAGATGGATGAAGCCGCAATACAAAGAGGATCAAAGAAAAAAAAATGTTTGCTGTTTTATGTCCATAAAGCCTTTTTGTTTGACAAAGGCAATACCTACAGTCTTCCTTTTTTCCTGACTTTGAGCCCCTTTTCCTTCCTGGTATCGTAAATGTTGAAAAGCCTTTGCTTTCAGCCATTTCCACCTTCGATTCCATGACTTGAGCTTCCAAATGCCTAGAGCTAAACCATTTCCTCGTAGTTTTTATTTTCACAAAGGATAAAAGACACCTCTTTCCGACGTGTGTACTTCAAATTCCTGACAGTGTCAACTTATGAAAGCTTTTATGGCAATGGATGCGACAATATTCAGAGGGAAAGGAAAATAAATGGAAACAATCTACGCATTCCCGGAGGCTAAAGGCACATTTTCCCTTCAACTTTCTTGCATCAATTCAAAAGTTGTCGTGTTTTCCTTTCTCCTCCCTTTGTATTTTCTTTAGTCGTCATTTGCGCTTTTGCTACTTTTGTTGTTCTAAAGTGTTGAAGAGGGGTGCAGACAAGATATAATGCGGTTTTTTCAGGATGACTTAAATTCCTATTATGGTTGCATTATGCTGAAGTGAAATGAGGCAACGTCATCATTTTATGAGAGTGACTGCACACAAAAAAAATATGAAAGAGAAAGAGTAGAAGAAGGATTTTTGATTTCAGCCCTCAAGGCCATTTTCTCTTGTCCAAAGACAGAAAATATTTTTCTCCTAAATCTTTTCAAAGCAAATTGTGCTCGCTATCTAGAGTATTATTATTAAAATGGGGAAGACAACAAAGAAAATACCATCAGATTCTTAAAGAAACTTTTCATACCTTGCAACTTTCGTCTGACTTGACTGAGTGAGTTGCAGTGATGTTCGCTCAAAGCTAGAAAACGGAACACTTTCGAACAGAACCCTAAGGAACACTTCACGTTTACAAGCCTCTTTCTATGTCGTCTTGGAATCAAAATCGTTTACTTTCGTATCTTCAAGAAAGTGCCACATTCAGGGGGACACAATAACTGTGTTTCGTGTAGTTACGATAAAATAAGGTAAAATCACTTGGAAAAGGATGATATAAAGAGAACACGAGACGAAAACTGATATTGACTTTCTCTACGATAAATACCAGTGTAGGAAAATTGCTTTGTTCTGGAACTTTTGGAGGAGAAATGGGGTTCTCAATAGAAAAAAAAATCTTATGGACTAAACCTAAATTTCTTAGTCAGAATATCTGTTTTTGAAAAAATAGGCTACATTCAGAAATAGGTTTTCTCCTTTGTAGGCATAGCTGGCTGAATTGAATCAAGCTTAAGAGGAGTAAGAAGTAAATCTAATGGAGCGCTCATCTCCTCCTTTACTCAGCAACAGCAGTCACTTTTTAAAGTACTTCCTCTTGATTTACTAAAATGCAATGTTATATGTACCACCATCAACATACACTTAAACTTCATCATTTTTCCCCATGAACTGCAGAGTTCCTTTTTTTCTGTCGTTTTTACAATCGAAATGGGATTCCTGTTCAAAGGCAAACATGGAAGGAAATATTGTTCAACCTATTTCCTTCTCTTGTTGGTGAGTTCATGCGGATACCTAGCACATTACGTACTTCAGTAACTTCACGGTCAATACATTTTTGTAAAGCAATATATTACAGTGAACAACAAGGAAAACTGCGTTTTCAAGTCATTCTTTGGCCTTTCGTTTCAGTCACTCACTTTTAAACTGCCATAAAAAACATCTTCACTTTCACTCTCTCACAGCCTGGCTTGGTCCAAAGACTTCTCGATTTACTTACTAGACGAGGTAGCAAGGCAGGGCAATAGATAAATCCCCACACAAGATTTTTTCTTCATTTTTTATTTCTTAAACACGAATAAGGGTTACCCTTTTCCGGGATATGAGAAAATGATTGCATGTAAATCCAATTCAAAGAAGTTAAATTCCTCTCTGGGGTCTCCTCTCGCTGTCTTTGGACTTTAGACGGATGATGCTCCCTCTGTTTGCATTGTCATCAAAGTATGCCTATCGAAATTTGCTGAGGGAGAGCGCCCATTTACATATAAATCTATCTATAAGGGAAATGAACTCCAAGAAAAAAAAAGAGAGAGAGAAGCCAACAAAGTGCTTTTGAGAGTCCCTTGAAAACTAATTTTTCATCTCTATTTCCCACTTTTTGCTCTCATACTGTACTACATCACATGAACAAACTAGAGAGGTTGACGATAATGGGAAACAACTAATTAACTTTTGTTGAGTGAACAAAAAATCGGGTTATAAAAGTAATATCCGCTGAAAGGCTTGAGCGAAAGAGTGAATAGTGAATACGGAGAGAGGATTTGAATTGGATTGGAAGCAACCCAAAGAAAGAAAGAATAGACAAAGTCTATTTCACAAAATGAATTAGAAAAGCTAATCACAAACAGATATTATATTTTATCCGGATGAGATTACCGGTCCATCACCATCGACAGAGAAATGGCTTCCCTAATTTCATTCGCAGATTAAATTTTCGCATGAAAAAAGCAGAGCTAAAAGTTGACGTGTAAATGGACGCAAAATTGTATTTACTGTCTAGATGAAAATTGTAAAAGAAGAATGAAGATCATAAGAAAGAACGCCTACGTCCACGTATCCTCATCCCAATGTTTGCATTTTTCTGTACTTTTTCCGTCTTCTCTCCATTTTTCCTGCTTTTCTAACAAAAACAAACTGTCTGACTTATTCAATTCCTAAAATTAGCTCTCGCTCTCATAGAACCATATCATATAATAATACATCCTGCATTGCCAGTGGTTCAAAACACCTTGGAAGAAGAAACAAAAAGCGTTGCGGATGTACGTATGAATGCGCTCAAAAATGAAGCCAGTCAAGTCTTCATCATTTCACATGAACGAATACGAATTTCCTGAGTGGTGGAAAATTAACGTTCCTTGTTCCAAACCTCTCAAATTTCCAGATGTTTCTCGAGCAATGCTTCTAACAAATAAATATGCCACTATTTGTTTACCTTTCTCAATTTATGTATTCTCTTTACCTTGCTTGCTTGTCATCAAGTTTCGCTGAAAATTTTCTCGGGACCCAATTGTAGAGATTTTACATTATCACAGATCGAGTGCAACGAAGCTTGTTCTATCTTTGTGTCTAATGAAGCGCACACAACACACAACTACAACATAATTACTTGAAATCAAATACGGTCTACAATAAAAAAAAAGATAGAATAGGCTGTAACCACGCCCGAAATGCCAATGCTACTATTCACCACCATCTAAAATGAGAGAAGTGATGAGAGTGAAAGCAAAATCCGCTTAGCTGTTCCCACAAAATGTCGATTGCAATTCACACTGACTGACTGCTTGAACTAAATTGAAAGAGTGAAGTTTTTTTTTTCAGTAGCTCATCAGCTAATTACCAACTGTAAAGTATCCTTTACTCAAACAAAATTTTTGAAACTTGATTGATGATTATCACAAATGAGATCTAAAGCTTGCTAACATTAGCGGTGAGTTTTGAAGGAATAGAATAGAAGGGAAAGAAGTATGCATGATACCATGAATCGAATTGAATTTTAATCTAATCCTAAAAACAATGAGCTTTACAAGAGCTGCCTAATCGCATGGAATGCTGATTAAACCGTGCGCATGCTGTAGGAAATTGAATTCATTGATATATGTATGTAGGTAGAAGAAAGATTTCACAAGAGATTGGTCTTTGCTCGCTTGATGATCAAAAAATTATTCATCCTCACGAAACCCCATGAAAGATGGAGTTAGAAATTCAATTAGTTTTTCTATATTTTACATCAATATTATCTTAAGTTGATCGAATTTCCTTTACATCTTGCCAATTTTTTTTCCTGAGATAAAGTAAGCATTTATATTTACTTGGATCAGCAATAAATCTTGGTATTGTATACAAAAACTTATTAAATCATCCTCTCATCTTACCTTTACTTTGCTTGGTTGTTTTAACTCCCCTGCTGTTCCAAAGGTGTCCCCATTTATCACCCTGAAAATCAAATTAGTCATCCATTAATTACATTACTTTGGAGTTTCTAAAATTGGAACGGAGTTCTAGTAAGTTTGAGAAAAATATTACTACGAAGTTTGCCACTGCCACTACATACTATGCCATGGCCCTGCTACTCGTAATATGACCTCTTTGACTCTGTTAAAAGTGCTTTTACGGTCTCCGAGATGTTTTTATTTCCTTTCGTACCCGTTCATCATAGAAATTAATCACAAGCTTTTCCTTGCGTTCTTACTTAAGAAAATCCTATTTACAATCTTGATTCTTTCATTTGGGGCAAAATGCAACTTTACCAGAATATGGCATTCTCTATTGCACTGTAAAATGCATTTCACTTTAAAATGCATGGTTGACTCAAATGCAAATTAAAAACTAACAAAAATCTTTTCACGTTTTTTATATCATCCTTTCAGGCTGAAGTAAGAAAACAATATGCTTTCTTAAGCATTTAATCCTTCATCTGTTTTATGCAGTATACTAGGAAAATATAAAAAATTCCACCCTAAACCATCAAGATTTCACTTTTAAGTATTAATCAACTTTTTAAAGGGATGCAATTTGTTCAGATGATGCAAGCTATAGCGTGAAATATATGGATGCTATTGTAACGTAGATATCATCACATTGTTTCTCTCTCTTTTTTCGTACTTCACCCTCTATCTGCTTGAGAAAAAGAATCGCGCAACAAAAACATCCCCAAATTCATTTGCATCATTATAGTTTCAACAACGGGAAAAGTTTTTGGTAGAAGATTAAATGCAAACAATGCCGGTAATCTTTCCATCTCCTCCTTTCTACCACCACCACCAGTATCCCCTGTTAGTAGAAAGTTGCCATTAAAGTAACTAAACGGGACTTCTTACTGCTTCTTCCTTCCACAATGCCGCATTTAGAAGGGAAACTGCCATAAAGTGAAAATAACCATTTTCCGTTAATAAAACATAACTCCACATTTCGTCTCCCATCCCTGTACAAATATTTGGAATTTTTCTTTTCCTATAAAATTCCATCCTTTTTTTAGGGAAAAAAGTCTGTGTTGGTGGGCTTCCAAGAAGTATCCCCACAAAAAACTCGATTGTTGTACATTGAATATTGGAAGATGGCTCTTGGGACATTTCAATGAGGCTTGCTGATATATATTTATGGTGTTGCTGGAGAGTGTTTAGATGTACTCGGGGTTTTTATGCCATAAAGTCGGTCCCATATGGTTTCAACATGATATGCCATACAAATTGAGTCTAAAATCCCTACTAAAAGCTCCAAACTTTAACGTTATTGCATGGACTGGCTAGATAAGAGAAAATGGATACAAAACAAGAAAAAAAGAAGAGCTTTCTTTCTCAATGAGGAAGCAAAAAGGGTGGCAGTGACTGAGACTGAGGGATATAGATATTCTTTGTACGAGAAACTACTAACACTACTACACGCAACATTTACAATGCCCAACCATCCCCTCCTGTTGCTTTTCCAGAAAAAAAAAATCGGAGTCGTAAGGACACACTAAACATAACTCCTCATATTTCATCATTGGACTTGGCATAATAGCCTGGTTGAGTGCAATGCAGTCAGATCCAGCCTCCTCTTTCTCTCTTTCCTACAATAACTATTCAATTTCCTTTTTCCACGAAATGAGATTTTTTCCCTTTCCCTTCATTCTCCTCTTAGAAAACGAATTGAATTTATCAACTTTCGAAGGAGACAATCTATTTCCTGATTCATTCACTGATTCCACACATCCCATCCACTCGCTTCATCTTTAACTATATTCGTACTGGAATGACTATAGAAAAAATAAGATTTTTTTTTGTCAGGAACAAATAAAGTACGACCACGATCCACTTGTAAGACTTTTCCCCACTTTCTTGATGCACTTCTACCGCATCGTCATTACGATCCACATCATTAAAAGAACAGAGCCCAAAAGAATGATAATCTTTTTTTCCTGAGTGAGAATAGATGTAGCTCTTCTTCTATGAACGCCTCGAAAAGACCCGGTGGACATAATAATAGAAGGTAATGACAATACGGGTATAAAGTGTACAAAAAGAAAAAAAAAACTAACCATGATAAATTACTCTTTGGGGTAGTCGCAAGGAAATGACGCCAAAAAGGAATAAAATATTGCTTAATTGGAGCAAGCCAAGATAAATAAGACACACGGCTCCCTGGGCTTGCGAACGAGTCAATAAATCCACGCAATTAAAAGAAAATCAATCCCTCCAAGGTATCATTTTCCTCTGGTTCATAGTCGCTGACTCATAACGTAAAAGTGATGAGCAAATTTACACAGCTCTTTTAATAAGTTGCTTTTACTGGGAAAAAACAAGAAAATCACTTGCTCACCAAAAAGTATGCCTGAGCAAACTATGTGCACATTATAAGTATAAGTATGTAGAGACACTTCACGTGCTCTAAAAGCTTTTGTTGACCCTTTGCTCTATCAAAGGACGGAACGGTCACAAAACTTTTAAGTGCTCAAAGATGAGTCAGAATCTGTGCGGTCAAAGCCAGCTAAATGAAAAAACCCTTTTTCTCATGGACTTTTTCTGAATGATATACCACCCGCACAGTGGCAAGTTTAATCCTCAACGTCAATCTAGGGTCTGAGAAAGAGTCATTTTTTTAAACAAATCTTTTTTTTCGTCTTGTGGGTGATGTGTACATGAGCTACTGTAAGTAAAAGCCACAAAAAAGCTATTTTTGTTATTATGCAAGCACGCGTACCAATGGTCTTTCATTTCCTTTCCACAAAACATATATATTCTTTTTTGACAGACCTGTTTTATTTCATCATTTCGTCATGTTGGGTTTAACTGAAGTTCTACTAGTGCATGGATACTACACGAGTACACCCAAGATGATTTCAATGATTGAGCAAGCGATTTTACAAAATATGCAATGTGCTGTAAAAAGGCTGTAAGGAAGCTTTTAAAAAAGAAGAACTCGCCTTTGCACACTCTCTTTTCACCGATGTTTATACAAGGGGAATCCTTCAAGGCTTTTTCTTAAGTAAAGTCAAATTCTTAAAGGCTTTAGCGCATGCAAAGACTGTGGAATTATTAGCGGAAAAGTAAAGCAACTCAGCGGTAAAATTATAATAATAAAATGTACTGGGCTTTTATGCATAACGAGTGTGTGCCTCCACAACTATGAGGCTGTTTAAACTGACATCTCATCATTTCATGCATACATATGGAGAGGAAAAGCACGATCATCATTAAAATAAGATCGGACTAAGCTTCTATTTTTTTCTCAGTTTGAACTGTACAAATAAGCGAAAAAAGGAGCTCATTCATGACTAGGCATATGGCACCAAGAAAATGCAACTTTTTTAGGATCACACTAAACAAGGAAGATCAACAACATTTTTTTCCTTTTTTTCTGCTTCCATAGATCCGTCCATTTCTATGCATGCATTCGTTGTCGTTTGAGCCATGAACTAAAGGACAAGAAGTATCATCTCCACCTTTGGAATCCTAGGAGCTCAACGTTCGACTCGTTCTTCCGTTTTTATTGGGAAAAATAACAAAGTGATGGAAGCTCAAAAGATTGTTTATACAAGTAAAAGTCAAAATCTTTCAAGTTTTATTATAAATCTCTTCACTTTTCCCTTTAAAATGCTTCACATTTTGGAAAATAAATGAATAGATCGAGCAGAAAGGTAAAAATAAAATCCAATTGGAATACAATACAACTACCATTCCTTCTTTCAGTACATCTCAATTCTTCCATTTCAATAAAAACAAAAAGTCAAGTAAATCCTCCTAAAAACAAAACTGAGACGTATACACGTCAATTTTAAGGCTTATAGGAATCAGCATGTAACATCGCATCGTTCTCTCAAGCTCAAAAGCTAGCGAAGCAAAAGAGTTTTAAACCTTTTATAAATGTTCCACTAACGTCATGAGCTTCTTTATGCAGTTCATTTATCACGCTGCTATGTTCCAATATTTGTACTTATGTGCGGTACATCTTCGAACAAAATGAAATCTATCGAGAACGAAGATAATGTTAAGTTCGCTTCTGAAATGTTTTGTCAATGTAAAGAGGTAATGGAAAGTTGACGTTGACACTTTCCTCTGTGAAAGATGTGTTAACTAGTTTATTGCCACATTGAAATATTATATTGCGCCGATACTAAACACGCTTCCCCATTAAAAAAATGTATGATCGTACATTTGGCATAAAGCAATCTGATTATGTCTTAAATGATTGTAACACTCCTATAAAGCATTTAACACTCGAATAGGCAATCAAAATTATGTTAAACCTTTTTTCCTTCTTGGAAGATGGAGAAGGATTTAAGAGCGACAGGAGGCAAGAAGCTACAACACAATATAAATACTTTTTCAGTTGAAAAACATGTTGATCGCGGAGTGAGATAAGGGCGGTAGTGGATGTATTCGGCAGTAGTTGCTACGAATGATGATGATGGGTGGAAGAAGAAATGAGAACATGCAACCATCACCTAGCGGATCATTCATAAAATTAGGGAGTAGTTGCGTGATATGTTGGAAGAATAACAGCACGAGCGGAACACTAGAGAATATAATAATCTTTCTTTCTTCTCCTTTGGTCGCCTACGCTATCAACAACACTACATACAATAATTCTGTGCACTTTGGCTTCAGCTGGGCTTACGAAATCGCACGTTTTTTATCTAACACGAACTACAACACTTATTGGATTCCTTGTGTTTCTTATTGCCCCGTTACCGTTGCACTTGAATTGGTGTACATAAAACTCTTCGGCCTATCAATCCATTTATAATACATACATCCGTTTGAGTGCAGTATGTGCACAAATGCCGAGTAATAAAGATGGGGTTATTGGAATTCGAAGATTTTATTTCATTGCAGTTGAATGTCATACATACATCAGGTGAAGTAGGTATAAGTATAGCGTTTTTTGTAGCCGAATTACTTCTGAAATTTTTATGTTGACCTGTAAACATATTATGGTTGAGAGTGTGCGGTCTCCTGAGATTTTATAAAAATTTACAGCTTGTTTTCTTCCAAACGAAATTCGCAGTGGAAGACTTTAAGGATGTCAGTAAAACTAAAATAAAATGAACTGCATCTGAACTTTTTATTAAGGTTTCGCCAGAAATTTCCTCATTCAAAGGTCTAGGAAATATTGAAACATTTTTGTTGAGTTTCACATGTAAAAGCTTTTTTATACCTTGCAATTCAACCAAGAGCCATTAATAATATGTTTTGTGCATGCATGTCTTATATTGTTCACACCAGTGAATGAGTGAAAAAAAAATATAGCAATAAAAATATTCAAAGGGTAAAAAGTATTACAGCTCCAGCTGGTTTTCCAAGTAAAAGTTCACGTATGCAATCATTTTCCCATTGCTAGCTCAATCATGTCACGACCTCCTCGTATTTGATAATACATGCCATTACGTCCTTCTGGAACGTCGTCTCCTGTAGCGGTGACATGACATGTTCATTAATATTGTACGAGAAATACAAAAAAGAATGGATGGGAAAGGTAATGAAAGAATTACAAGTGCTCATCGAAAAGCGTCCCAATTTTCCCAAAAGAATTGAAAAGAGAAAACAACAAAAAATGAGGCAAAACTTTTTTGTCTTCGAATCACATCAGTCTGACTGACGATGAGACTATACTTTACTATTTGTGATACGTAACAAAAGTTTTAAGAATATGCATGCTTCAATGGATAATTTATACCGATGGAAGTTTCCTAAAACTTTGCTTGTCTGCCCTGGGAGTCCCTTTTCTCGATTGAGACACGTGCTTGACATTTCTACTATTTGGTATTGCATTGCCTCAAAGGGAATAAAAGTAGCTACGATAGGAAAACCTATGATTTCCTGGGCCAATAGCCACATAAAAAGCTTCGGCGAATTTGGAAAATCATTCTGCTCTACTTAACGAAATATGTATATTCTCAGCAAAAGAATAACAAATGTACTTTGAGTTTTCTCGGAAAGTCTCAGTCGTTTTTATGTTATGTCATGTTGGTCATCCGGTCACCTGTCAGCAAGAAAAGTATACGAAAAGGAAATGAGAAATGTCGGATTGAATGACCTAAAACATCGATTGCAAAAGTTTATTTATTTCAAATCATGTAAGGTAACTTTTGTTTTCAAACATGGCCACAACAGGAATAAGCACTCCACCTAAATTAGCAGATACATTTATTTATACCTATATTGTTCTAACTTACGGTGCAAGGAAAGGGTGTAAGAGTTGAAAGAGTTCATTTAGAATTAATGTTCTATACATCTGTTGTCAATCGTCATGAAGTGCCACAGGGCTTTCCCCAAAAAAACCTCAATTGACATTTTCATCTAGATTGCGCATCATCATGCCATCACGTATGATTCCGGCAATCATCAAACTACCTAAAACTTCCAGAAACTTAGACGAATAAAATATTAATTTTTAATTGTTCCCCTGCTCCAAACCTTTCACACTTTCAAATTACTGAAAGAGTCATGTACGAGATATTTCAATTCAACACGTATCGAATTTTCCCACGTCAAACAACCAGAACACTATATCCGCGTGAAAAAGGTTTGTATACAAAAATGTCCGGAAGCTTCTGGGATCGCATCGTATCAGCCCTTTTAAGCCAGTCTAGAGCCTGCAACTGATACTGTATCTCACCTCGTTCATCTTTTAAAATGAAACAAGAGATCTCACAGATTTCGACAGAAATAATGTCACCAAAATCAATTTTTCTTCCACCAGAAAAAAAAAAAACCTTTCTTTGCTTTTACTTTGTGAGTAACTTGACCCCCTACAGCGTTTCTAGGAAGTAGGAACTAGGAACCATGTTGCAGCAATTTACAACAGAACCATAAGCTTTTGCCACAAAAGCTCACGAAAACATTTCTACTGTTGCCTTGTGAAGTGTCGTGTTACGCCCAAGTCCCAACGCTTGCTTTCAACTCTATATTTTGCTCAAATGATGTCATGACTCATCTAGATTTACACCATATTTTCCGAGAGCCTTCAACATACAAATTTTATGCCCTCTGTTTACTGACAACGAACTATATAATGCTTAATAGGAGAAAGTTGTGTTGATCTGTATCAAACGCTCATTTCAATGTTATGCAGAAAGAGCCCTCTGGCAAATACATCCTTGCTAAACAACAGGCACTAATGAACTCCAGCAAATCCTAATACATTGTGGCTGAGTACAATTATCGCGAATACTGGAGCAACAACTTATGCTGAAAGTGTTGATCTGGCTACCACTTTACAACTTTTTGTTAATAATTATGGATATCTCACAGGCAGTAGAAAATTATTATTGCTACCTGCTACCTTATATTATCATGGACTATTAAAATCTGAATTTTGTGGCGAAATGAATGGACATTATAGTAAACTAAACATTTTCTTGTTGGAGACTATTCATGAGAGGAGAGCAAGAAGAAATGAGGACAAGCAAAGCAAATATGAAGAGGGAAAAGTCTCAAAAGCTGTGGTCACTTTTGCACGAAATGTTTCATCTGTCAATTCGATAGAAATAAATTTTTGGAGAAATGTCCAACTGTCGCCAGATTGTCAAGCAAGTAGGACTGTAACGGTCAAAAGTTTTGCATAAGACACAAGAATCACGTAATGCAGGCCATTCATGATCCACAAAACTTTCACGCGGGTTTTTTTTTCAGCTGAAAATCATTCGACAGGAGCATAACATAAGACAGTCAACATGTCACCATCAACGTCGAAAAAATTCTCCGTATCAAATGCTTTCACTCGACGCGACATTTGTAAAGAAAAAAATGCCTTCACGTATTCCCATTCACATGCTCGGAAGGAAATTGTGTTAATTTTATTCCTTTTCCCCCTGCTTCGGGAAAAAATCTTTTTTTGAAGTTCGTGGATGACTGGGCACGCAAATGAAAAAAGAGGAGGTAAAATAAACATGAAGCATTGCAGTTACAACGTGTACGTGCGTAGTTATTCGTAGGGGATGAGAAGATGATAATAAGAATCGAATAGCTTTTTTCTTTCCCCGGAGAAAGGCAACATCATTTCTTCTAATTTAACTTTTCCTGTTTTCGTCGAATGTCATTAGAAAGCTTCATGCCATTATTTGAAGTACGCCTACCTGAATGCAACTTTGGCCTGGATTGTCTATCACTTTCTGAGCGAGTCGGATACATTTTCGCGCAATAGAACTTTCTATCTTAATCATTTTCTTTGCCATACTCCTTTAACTCAGTCTTTATATTTGCTTTGTTAGACTTGAACCATTTCTGTAAAGCCTCCTCCTTTCTGAACTGAACTTTTAACGAAGTGAAGAAAATAATAAAAAAAAATCTTGAACAAAAACTGACATTACGATTCGAATCTACGAGCTCATTTCATAAAAATATGTATCTTTGTGAATGTGAATTCAAGCTCATTTGGGAATACCCTTCATCTCATCTTCATTTGGTTTACTGTTTTCTTTCATTTCGGAATCCATCCCTGTGTCGAGAAAAAAATGAAATGAATGCAATGAAAGTTAAGTATTTACAGAAGTTGGAGGAATTCGCTTTCTTTTTTGTTTAGAAAACTAATTTCATCATACCTACCTACTTATATACATACATCTCTGATGTATCAATGATATTCTTTCACGTTTTTTCTTTCTATCATCGTTTCAGTTTTCACTTCACTCCCAGACAGTTGAGTTCAGTGTAAAGGGTTTTGATCTCAAAAGGCATTACCACCGACGAATTCTTATTACCTAAAGTCCTTCTACATCCTTTGACACTCATAATACCTCTAGTTTATTGTTAAAGTACAAAATAATGCTCTCGCCTTCTTGGATTCAGATGAATTCTAATGTTTTCGTTATGCTTATTATACGTTTCCATCTTTTTTTTAAATATTTCCCGTCCGCTTCATTCTAGCCTGTTCATATTCAGTTGTAAAACATTTTGACAGGTTTATCAAGCTCTTTTGGCCCTTTCTTTTTTTTTACTCAATTCAATTTTATAGAATTCTGCTGATTCATTTTTCACATTAAAATACTTTTTCTCTACTGCACACGACTTTCAAGAAAATTCTATTTTTGGTTTTCTTCGCTTCCTAATGCAGATCCATTTATTTTAGAACCCACCACCACCACCACCATCAGGGAAGAAGTATTTTTGATGGTAACGCTTCATCCAGGGAGCTCATTTACACACCATTGTCTCGATCAAGCAAGCTTCGTCAAGGGAAATTCTACATTTTGGAAAAGTTGAAAGGAAAACAAGAGAGGGAAGGATCACATTTTAAACCGGTATCACATTGCCCAATTTCATTCTCCTTTCTAATCAAACGCTTAAAAACCATGTTTTATGACGTAATATAAATAGGAACATTGCAGCTTTATCTTCTTCCTTTCACCCTTTTCCTTTCTTATTATGTATTTCCTGGAAAGATGAGGATGAAAAAAGAAAACGAAATGAAAAATATATTTCCATCAATGTACAATGTACATCATATTTGACTGTGTTATATGATGGGCCATGGGATTAAAACAAGAAGAAATGGTTCAAGACTTGTGGAGGGGAGAAAGGGAAATATTCAGTAACAAACAGAAGTGAAAAAGAATAAATGCACATTCCGGTGGCAATAATAATGGCATGATTGTTCTCTCCTTCACCAAAATGACACTTGCATTTCTTTTGCCCCTCACTGCATTAACTTAAGGTAAGGAAGAAGAGCTTACACAATGTCACACAACAATATTATAATGCACCTTAAAACCAAAATAATATAAAATTGAAGATATGCTCTAAAACCATGGTTGTGCTTTTGGGCTTGATGCATTCATATGCGTCACAGTTGATTGCACAAGAGTTGGAAAATGCATGCATAAAAGGGCACATTGCACACGGATACGCTTACAAATTCTAATAAAGCGAGTTTTTTGTGACATTGTGACATTCCTCCTTTTGTTCGCTACAGTGGTCTGTTGCCACCACCATGAGGAGCAGGAGGACGAGGAATACAATGTAAATCATCATCGTCATCATAAAAAAGTGAAGCTAACACTTTTTTTTTCATGAGCTTCTCACTCTAGAGGTTTGAAATGAGATGGGATGTGTAGGAATAGAAGTAAAAAGAAGCAGCAACAACTAAAACGGTAACAATAGAAAAAGAGTCGTAATGCGAGAAACGCTAAGGTGGCCATAAAATTTCATTTTCATTTCCCAGCATCCCTCTCGCTCCCTTTCTGCCAAGTATTCAGTGCATTATTTCCTTATATTTTCTATCTAAGAAAAGGATTCTCTTTTTTTCTACTACGACTTCATTTCCATTCCATTTCCTAAACATTTTACCACCAACACCACCACCGAACAGTGTGAGCCTAGAGAGAGTAAACGGAGAAGTCAGTGAGGACAATATATTTCCCAGTTACTTGTATTGCGTTGAGTATCTGCATGTTCCGCTGGGAAGAATGATGGGAATGGGATGGCGTTGCAATGCAATGGTGAAATTCAAAAAGAGAAATGAAAAGCAATAAGCCGCCTTTTATATAATGCTTTTGGCTCATGCAGATAGATGCGTTTCCTTAAAAAAGTCAACTGAATCTTATTCTTTTGATTTTCACAACCACCACCGCCGCCACCCCATAATCTAAGGCAATCATATCTTACCCTCTTCTTCTCTTGCTTGCACAATATAACAGCGTGAAATGCAATATTGACTACTGAACCCAGCCACAAGAAACAGAGATGCAGCATTATTACGCATCATGAGAGGAACAGTGGTTGCAATCATCATCATCATTATTACTACTACTACTATCATCAGAATCAAACAAAGTAACGACATCAGTCGCACGCAGATGTATTCGGTGTTCTTTCCTCTTTGTGTCTCACAATCAGTTGCATCCTTTCTTGTGTATGTAAAAGTTGAAATCAGCATAAAATCTCATGGACGGAAAAAAATCATATTGTTCACCTCTCCGTTCACATATGAGAATGACATCGTATTTTTCACTCTTCAAAACATCTCTCAGCCGGCAAACAGCAGCATTCTTTGATGCGATGTGCCTTCTTTTATTTTTGAAAAAAAACGAGGGTTAAACGAAATTTCTTTTCGTGAGCATAATTTTTTGTCAAGCTTCTCATCTAGGTATGTCAGACCAGAAAAATACTTTCAGTCTTTGAATTGAAATGGATGGGGAAAGTTTAAATGTAAAACGCAATCCTTTACTCACAGGTTGCATTTGATGAAAATGAACTTTAAACTACATGGAATCTAACATCTGTGGAGTAAAATGAACCTGTCAAGTTTTCAAGATGAACGAAAAAATTAAAGAACCCATATTGTAATGATCAACAATGGGTTAGATACGAAGCAGAACCTCTTTCATTGCGATCATCTTCACTCATATGCTCCTTTCTTTCACAATCTAAACCCCGAATATGATGAGAAAGCTCGGGGCTGTATCAAATAGTAGATTTTTAAATGATAACACGGGTCTGGGGTGATGAGTAGGAAATGCAAAACTCAATCTCATTTCACAATATCAAAAAATTACCTCTGGCATGGTACATGTACCCACTTCCATTTGCATTCACCACTTGTAACCGCAAACAGATTTTTATGTCACCACTGCATGTACTTATACATAAATATATTGGGAAAGAGAGACAATAACACATTTTATTTCTCATTCCATTTTTTCTTATAAAAGGCACAAGTACCGGAGCGTCATCGTATCGTCATCATCCCATCATCATACAATATGAGGGAAGAGTAGTCATCGCCCGTACTCAAATTTACGCTTTGGTTAGCATGGAATGAAGGAAATGTGAAAGTCATATTCTCATCACATTCGGTCAACATTAATAAACCCAAACCAACCTCGATTGCATACAGCACATCTAAGGCTTTTCATCGTTATATCAGAGAATTCATTTCATCACTTTCCAAATTTAATTTCAAAGAATACCGTAAATGCTACAGAATAAAAGATGAAATATTGTTTTCGAAAGGAAAAAGTCATTTGATTTTAATCCGACGTAGAAAAATTCTACATGAAGTAGAAAATGTATTTAATTTTCCTTTCACTCAAAGTATTTCTTCCTATTTCTGTTTTGGTACCAAACGTTGGCATTTATGGATGTGTGCAGGGCTTATGAAAAAAAATGTAATATCACGCTGAACGGATTTCTCTTTTTCCTCACGAATTTTCCCTGCTTCTAATGAAGTGTTGAAGAATCCCTGATCTGACAAAGGTTTTGCTAATGAAAATTTACAAAGCAAAATTGAAATCCCAAATAATTTTGTATTCAAAATCCAGAGGTACTTCATTGCTACGCAAGAAATAGTGTCATAAGTTACTAGAGAATTGAAAAAAACTACCTAATATTTAGATTGGTTCGTGTTCATGTGATAGCAAAAAAATGTTTAATGAAGTGCGTAACCTGCGTCCAAATTTTAATTACTTTTTTTGTCTTTTACCGTGAACCCCGAGTGAGTGCATTTAATTGTTCTTTGCTTTATATCCAGTTTCATAATTCCAGCGCGTGGGTGAAAAGGTTGTGGTTATGTGGACATTTTATTTTTACTCACTCGTGTTTAATTTCTCTTTGAAGTCAATTCATGTCTGCTCCTGAATAAAATAGGAATTAGTACTTTTCGATTAAATCACTTGGTCGGATTCACGGAAGCGATAAAACCACCAGCCACCCCTGTTAATTGTTTTCTCACAAAAATAGGCGAACCTTTTCCACTCCTTATCAACGCCTCAAGCGAGAATGTTCTCTCAGACGGTCATCGTTAATAATTCAGATTTTGTAAAGCATTCGTGATTATTGCTACTTGAGAACGATAATGCTTCTACACTTAATTTCATGGTAGAGTCAGCAAAAAGTAATGTTAAAAGGACACAACGCACGTCTGATACAAATTCGATTTTGAATTCTAATGAAATGTGCTCGAAGGTGACGGGGAGACCACTAGAAATTAAAGAGGCAAGGGCGACAACAAAGTAAAAGCCGCACTTTTTGCTTTTTCATCCACCATTTCTATTTATTTATAATGAATAGAAAAGCAAGTTTTATGGAGGCTGAGTGACACGACAAGGGCCAGGCAAAGATGCTTTGAATGACTGAAGAGGTAAATATATATAATCCATAAGTAAAGAAGAGTAAAAGCTCCTCCCCGCACGCTTCAACACCAATTTCAACTTTTGTGTTCGTGTCAGCCTGCCTCTCTTTCTTTCTTCAGTGCTGCTGCCTGTAAACAGTGTTTACTTTTGAATCTATTCATTCCAGCTGGATGGTCAGATAGGATAGAAGAGGAGAAAGCATCACCGCCACCACCACTACCACCTCCATCAACATCATCATCGTCAACATCATCAAATAATGCATGTTTACAGAGTTTATCCATACGGAAAGGAAGAAAATGGCTTTCGACATTTTCCCATTTTATTCCCCTTAAAACTATGCATTATATATTTAAGTAAGAAAAACAAATGCCTTGCAGCAAAGAATACTTTACTACTTTTACCAAAGCCACCTTTGTGCCTACGCTTATTGCACATGCATATCATCAACTTAAGACTTTATCCATATTTAGGGGAATTGGGAACGGGTAAATATAAAGCCTTCAATATAATCCATCCATATTGAAAAAGGGCAAAAAGCTCACTCACGAGGAGCTTAGGCTGAATGTTGCATGCTCTTCATGCAAGTCTGCTTACTTCCAAAATCAATCTTGATGAATAATAAATTACAATGGAAATGAGGAGATCGGGGAGGGCCGCCTTTTTTATCAACATACAGTCATCCAGGCAAAACGAAATAAAAGTGGTTTGGTTAAACTTCATATACACACACACATGCCGATCTAAATGTTGAGAGCGCGTGTATGCCATTCCTAAAACATGTAAAAAACTTTTTCCCATCCTTTTATTTAAAAAAAAGAAGATAGATCCATGTGACTGATGTCAGAAAAAGGTGCCTACCTTCTACCCACCCGCATATATTTTGATGAGACGTTGGCGAAATATACGTATTACCGCAGATGGGTACAAATTGAACAAGCCATTTCTCTGACTTTATATTTCCTTAAGGCAGTGAAAAGATCGAAGAAGAGAGTCTCTTTTCTTAAATCCTAGCCCGCGGAGGCGAAGAAAACAAAATAAGTTTAAGGTTGCAGGAAGCTCGTACTAGTCAAAAAGTACATTTCACTTAAACTCTTGAGTAAAGCATCTATCTACAAGTCTATGTCATACGAATAAGCCAAGGTAAGATATGAGTTTGTGGTCCTCTGGAATACTTATTGTAATGCTTTGCATAAAATGAGTTTTCTGGATGCATAATATGCTTTGAGGGATAAAATCGTGATGGCGATGCTGATGGTAGTGGTAACTCTAACAGGAAGAACCAATGATGGAACAATTGAATCATCTAACGTGCTTGGGGGTTGCAAAAGTTTCAGTGTTTTAAGTTCCATTCAAGCGTAGGCTCGATTCACTCGATAGACATTCATGATTTTCTAAACGAACGGGGTTTGAATACAAAATAGAAAAGCATTTAGTTAATAAAAATTGTAATAGTTTTGGCTGACTTAAGTCGCTTGAAAAAAAAATGAATTCTAGTCACTAGCAACTTCCTTTAGCGAACCGAGCGAGCAAACAAGACAGAGAAGATAGAGAATGCATTTACTTTGATCATAATGCTCATACCACATTACTTGAATTGTCAAATGAGTTTCGAATGGAAAACTGCAAGCTTTTCTGCTGAGCTTTTTAAAGATTTTTCTGTTCATTGTAAAATAACATGTACATAAATATCCATTCTGAAAGAAAATTGAGAGGCATGAGATGATGCTGATGCCCTGCTTATGGTTGACTGTCGAACATTTTAATCAAAGGCTTATCAGAAAATATTTTGTGGTTAAATTATAACATGAAACGGGACGGTTTTATTATCTAATTTTCCCCAAGGGACAGGAGCCAGGAACACACAATAATACACTAAAAGACTAATTTCTATATCCAACGCCAATTCCAGAAATAACGAAATTAAAATTCTACGCCTTTCTGAATTGGGGTAAAATGAATTACGGGAATATACTTATAAAGCAGAATAAAACCACACAAATTCATTTCCCCTTGCCCATTCTTCTAGAGCAATATGTAATGCTAATATTTGCAAATAATTATTGCTCCTGGGACAGAAATGAAACGGGAGGGAGATAAATATTTTTGATAATAAAAATAAAGCACGATATAAATACTAAATCAAGCGGAAAATAGCAATTGACAACAGAACTCCTCCAGTTTTAAAAACTTTTTAAACACAAATAACTTTTTTGTGGTTAAAAAGGAAGGAAACCCGTTTCAAACTTACTGTGGACTCCAATCCTCCACAGCATTGAGTACAAAATAATATTTTTTACCACAAGGAAAGCAGTGTGTTTCCATCTGAGAAAAGATGGAAATAGGAAATAAAAAATGCCTTTATAAAGACAAGTGGATGTTTAGGTGGGTTATTGGAGTTGTCACATTCAAGAGCTCCTGTGCCCACCACTTCACCACACCGTACTAGGCTCTGCCGCATCTTAGAATTATATCCGAGTATTAAGGTCCTTTAATAGCAAATAATGATGATGATGATGACGATAGTGGAAAAATAAAAGTTGGAAAAACGTAATGTGGAAGAAAAAGAAGGGAGAGGGAGAAGGGGAAAAAGCAAGCAAGGGGCAACCATAACTTGCTTTGCTTTTTTTATCATAGAAAATAAACTATAGTGTTTCTCCTGTTCCACCACTAACAGCCATACCAGCTCGACTTCTTTTTTTTACAATGACTATTCCTTATTTTTCTATTTTTCTTCTTCACTTCGTTCCCAAAATTAAATTGGCTGTGCTTTATGCTACAATTATGAGTGTATATTGGATATTATGACTACACTAGCATTGCTAAATGGTTTTGAGATAAGGCATTACACAGCAATTTTCTTCCATTCTCTTTTCACTTTTTTTCTTCCTCCTTCACAAACTTAACTACTCATTACTATTCTATTTCTTTTCTATTTTTATGCTGCTCACTTTCACTTCACTTCAGTTGGAATAGAATGGAAGAGACAGGGACAGAGAAAAAATAAGAGTGGGGCGAAGAAGAAAAAGCCATAGTTTAAAAAAAAGTTGAAAAAACTTTTCCTTCATTTAAGACTGCCACCTCGAGGGACAAAAATATAGATTTCCTCATTACTATCAACAAAAACACAGATATTATTCATAAGCCTGGGAAAAGGGAAACTCAAGTAAAAAGTTGTGATATATAAGAAGTAACCAATCTTTTACATAGAAGTGGGAAGAAAGAATGTGTAGCAGTTAGACCAAAATGCATAAACGCAGGAGGGAGAGAAAAATTCCCTTGTCAAAAAACTTTTCCAGGCTAATTTCAATTATCTTAAGATAGTCGTGGGAGAAGTAGAAGAAGAAAGCGACAAAGACGAAAAGAAGTGTAAAACTTTTCCAAAAGGAAAAAGCGTGTGCTCATAAAGTTCTAGTAATATTCGTCTAAAAATATAATGCACGAAGCTCACAATGAAAAATGCTCCGCCCTGCATGTGGGATACGACGTGATTACTCTCATTATTTTTACTTGGAGTGATTTTTTACATTCTCCAAAAATTATTTTTTAGAGATTTCTTTCGAAATTAATACGGTCGATGGGTTAGGAAGTTGAAAGAGTCGCATGAGTTGTGACAATGCAAATGAGACATTTTGTGTGCGAATTTGTGAAAGGATATAATCGCGATCAGATTTCGTTTATCGCTGAATGTTTAAAAGCTCGAGCGCTTTAGCCACGCTTTTTTTAACGTAATGGTCAGGTCGAGCGTTGGTGGAATGTGAGGAAGTGGGAAATAATTCTTAAGTGTAAAGGAATTCCTTATATTCTTTTGTTGCTATTAAATTTTTGTTGCGCGTGCTCCACTACCTGCAGCTTCAAATATTAACTCATTTCACAAACTTCAAAGCAAAAAAAAATCCAGGTGGGAAGTTGATTCAGGCAGGATGGAATCTTCCCTTTCCAGAAGGTAATATTAGCAAAGTACAAAGGCACTACAAGCTACTGGTCTTTTATTGCTAAACGCCGCGGTTACAAATGCCACTTCAGTGAAAATGCAAACATCTCCAGATTATGAAATTATGCCATATTCAAAAGCATTTATGTAAGGGAGTAATAAAATCCATCTATTTCACACGCAAATGTCTCATTTATTGCAAAACTCAAACTGAGCTGAACTCTCAGAAGATATGTTCAAAAAAATACTCGACTACACACGTCGTATATATAAGATTGTAGTGTAGCTTGATACGCTATTAAAACAGCATGAAATGAAGCATTTATGTAGTTTGTTGTCCTCAGGAGCCGGCTACAGAGCGTTTTTACTTTTCTAAAGAGCTCATGAATTAAGTGCGCCTGTCAGGCAACATAGACTCTACAAGGAGACCATCTAATTCAACAAAACAACTCACTTTTTCACAATCCCCCTTACTACCTTTGACTCGATATTTCTTTTTTTTACAGTTGCTTAAAATATTTCGAAGAAATAGTGAAAAGCAAAAGTTGATTTTAGATGTGTGTGTGTGGTAGCTACTAGATATGTATCGAGCTGAAAATGCACGTACAACTTTGATGGCTGATAGAAATCTTTGAGCTAAGCATGCTTCAACGTTTACCAAAAAATAATAAAATATTGTTTTGCTAAAGAACTTTCAACTTTGCACGCAGCAATAAAAAGGTGAGTGAGTTTGATCGAGATCGAGTAAAAATAACCTCGGAAATACACAAGAGTTATTGGCCTACTCCGAACTAGAATATCAGCAGAAGACTTGACGCATGTTATTGTTTTGTCCACAAAGAGCAACAAATAAAAGTATTTATTTTCCGATTTGTTCTTTCCAATTCAACTTAAGTTCGAGTATTATGTACTGGCTACCAATATAAACCTAAGTAAATTGCTTAGCTGAAGAATGTAGTAGTGACGTCTATATCCTTTCTTCCCATTGTGATTGTGTTTCTCTTGTGTCTTTTTGTACACGAAGTCAAATGACGTTGCTGTTTCGTCCATATTTAAACAGAGTTTTATTCTTTCCCTGGTGTAATTGATTGACTTTTTAGACGACGACAACAACGATTGTACGTGTACTTATTCCTACAAAAGCAATTTAGTTGTTTAGCAAATGTTGAAGTCTAAATAGACGAGGCTACACAGAAAAACTGTAGCGTTTGCTCCTCTCATTTTCCTAGAGGGAAAGTGAGTAGTAACTAGTGACTTTACTTTTGGACAAGCAATTTGGAGCTGTTAGTGTTTGGGCCGTGTACACGATAAAACATGAAACATTACTTAATGCTCAGAATGAAAAATACCACTGTAAATACCCTTCGACCGATGTCATTAAGTGCGTTTAAATGGAAGCCATTGCTCCTTTCACCGAAAAAACATGCAATAGTTACTAGCGTCTAAATTACTACGTTTCGATAGTACATTATTGAGGAAAAAGTCAGAGTCCATTTTTTCTCTCCACACGAGTTAGTAAAGCGTACAGGATGACTGAATGGTAAACTGATCCGAGGAATTATACTGGGTAGACTTTGCTCGACAAAGGAAATGAACTTCTGTCCTCATCATGCCTATATTTATTTGCTGATGAGGAGGAAAAGGTTATACAAGCTGGCGCAATTGAGCTGTTCATTACAAGCTCGATGAAATCTTCATATTTCATCATCCAACTCTTTTGATTTTGTAATCAAGCTAATCATCCTTCAACATGCTTATTACGACATTTTTCTCATATGAGTTTGAATTGGTTAAAATGATGAAGGCCTTGTTTCCGTTTGTTGCGTCATGGAAAAAGATATAAATCTCCACTGACGCAAATTCAATAATAAGAAATTTTCACCCACGCACCATTGAAAAACACTATCGATGAAACAGGAAAATTACGGAAAACTCGACAGGTGGAATAAAATGCAATAAAATAGAAGGAACACAGCCATGAAGATTAATGATAATATTAGTAATAATGAGAAAACGATATGAAGTAAAACATCAAAGGAAAAGAAAAAAGCGATAACCAAATTTCTAAGAACAAAGGAAAGAATAATTCTACGAAACGGAAGCTCACACTGACTCTTGCTCTTTTCCACTTGGGGGAATTGTAGAAAAAAAATGCTTCTTTAAAATATAAATAAGAACTGGTGGTTGGTTTGAAGGGGAGAATTGCTTTCTTGACAGTGGTGTATCCTGTTGAAAAAAGTGTGTGAAGTTTTGACTGGTGGTTACTCCGTCTACCACTGGTTTGGTTCGGGCTTTCTCTCATAAATATTCTATTTCCGTCGTCATGCATGCCTGGGTCCTAACAGCGCGTAACACCTCTCGCCTGAATCTTCCGGCGTTTTGCAATAGGAATAAATTCTGTAGCTCTCACGGAGCATTTTCCTCTCTCCTCTTCTTCGTCTGATATAATAATCCGCTCATGCAAATGGAAAACAGCGCTTTTAGCAAAATCATATATAACAACATCATGCAATAAGAGAAAGCATCCGAAACACTCTCTCTTAAGTAGTATTCATACGCCAGAAATAAGCAAAAGAAGATCAAGAAGTCACTAAAGCTACAACGACAGTAAGGACTAAAGAAAAAATGGAGAAACGCGCCACTACATTTCTCCAAGTCAAGTCCAGAGCTGAGAGTAGACAGAAAAGGGTAGTCCATGGAGAGAGACCTACCAGACTTTTTTTTCTCTCTCTCTCGCTTTTTGCCACTTTCTTAATACTTCTGAAGAAAAAAAAAAGCTTGAGTGCCTGGCCTGTCCTATTCATTCCTCTGCTTCTTTGTGCTAACAAAAATGTAAACTTACACACTCACACACACACATACACACGAAACTTATTACACGGTAGAACGGAAGGAATAACAGGATGTGCATACAAAATGGAGATAACAGCGGTCAATGTAAGGAAGGAAAAGTACTAAAGTATCCCACTAAAATAGGAACGTGCATCGTATTTCCTGGAGAAAAAAAAACTTGAAAGGCGACTTAAGATGAGTGCCTAAACTTCCCCATTTAGGATGCGAGTGTTGAGAGGCTCTTTTGCAAAAAAAAGTTTACTGGAAAGAGTACAAAGAGAAGGTACATACATACCTAGTACCAGATTAAAATAAGTTTTTTTCTTCGTTCGCAACAAAAACAGAATTGAGGGAAAAGCCTCATTTGGAAGAAAAAATTCAATGCTTTTTTCTGTGTAAATCTGCAAAGTACTGCGATGAGGAAGTAATAAAAGGCTAAGACCGGAACAGGAAGAATGTAATGGTAACTACTCGACATATCATGTGCAGAAGGAATTTCTTCATTGTAAACTTGAGCTTACTTTCTCCTTGAGAGAAAACTGCTGATGACAATGACTGCTCCGGGAAATGTGTAAAAATTTAAGAATGTTTCCGGCTGAAATTTAGAGATGCATCATAAACATGTTAATAATGCCTAATGGTGATGATGATGATTGTTATGCGTGGGTATAAACACTCTGAACTTTTGATTAGAATGCCTTATCAAGATTTGCAACTTTGTTTCTTTCAACGCCTAAAATAGCGCCTTTCCAGCCACAGAAAGGATTGGAACAAGTTTGCGAACAAAACGCAAAAATCGCAGAGCTCACGTTGTCTTTGTCGGACGCGTGAAATGCAAAAAAAGTGAGAAAAGTAAGAGCGCTATTTCTTTCGTCATTGTTGACTTCGTTGTTTTCACTGTTTCTTTTTTTGGAATACCACGAGTCTTCTTTTTATTTCAAGATATATTGTACACTCAAAAGCCAAGACTTTGCTCAACTCACCTTCTTCTTTTCCTCTTTTATTTCATGTCCCGAAAGTGCCCTCACTGCACTATAAAATGAATGTAAGAGGCTATTGAGCTTTAAAGTAGATTCTCATAGTCCTTAACATTCACCATGGAGGAAGATATCCCAGGTATAGTGGGGGCAAACGTAATGTAATAAAAAGAGAATTTATGGGTAAAGACCAACCCATCATCCCAAAGAAAAAAGAAATTCCTTGAGACCTTCTCTTTCACTTTCATTTCATTTCTTTTCTCCCTTTTTTCTCCATTTCCCACCAAAAAAAGGTATGATGAAGGTTTATTGCACTTATTTTTTTTATTTAAGGAGAGACTCGACCCATCCTACCTCATAATACCATTCCAAAATCGAGTGCTGTTTTGAAGCGTTGTTGTACAAAGTCTTGTCTTATCATAACCTCGCTTGGAGTTCAGTTCAAATTACTCTTGATTTTTAGAAGAAAACATCCCATCCTATACAATGCATTCCTCAACATTTGCAAAAAAATGTGTAGGTCCGTTTATGGGAGATAGAGGAGTGCTTCAGACCCTTTCTGGTCGTTTTTCTCACCAAGTCCCTTATTCCCTGTCCATATCTTCTTTCTTTTTGCTAAACATAGGTAGAAGCAAAGTGGGATGACTTTTTCACCACTAGAACCACCAATGCCGTCATAATAATGACAAAGACATAAAGCGAAAAGGAATATCTTGGGATTGTTTCCGAGCCTATTTAACTTTCTTTTTTTGTAGCCTTTTTACGAAGAACACATGAAGACTTTTCCAGGTAGATTGGAACTTTTTTGCCTTTCAAAATACCAGAGCATTTTTAAGGACGACGGATGTTCTCGAAGGCATGACAGGATAAAGCTCCTTTTGTTGTCTCCTCATTTCCCTGCCTGTTTTTTTTGTGCTACGTTTTCAAGAAGTGAGAGAGGAGGAAGAAGGAAGGAAGGAAATGTTTGGTTTGGTTGCTGTATCTCTATAGTGTTGTTGATGCTTCTTTTTTCTGGAATACCATCGTCCTCATACACCTTTTCAAATATTTACAAAAACCTTTATTTCAGACTTCATTTAAGTTTGTTGCTGTGTGTGTATAGCTGTGGTAGTGGCTGGCTGGCTGGTGGCTACTCCCCGAGGAGATTGAATGGATACCCATCACAATGAAATCGGTGGTAGTTCCTTGCCAATCCTTCGTCTATTTTCTTATCTCGAAGAAAATAGACAGGTTTTAGTTACCTTTAAAGAAACCCCTTTTCATTTCTTTACCAAATGATGTTACGTTATACGACTCTTCATATCGAGCTGTTTCATGATGTCCACATATAAACTTTGGCTTTGAGACTAACTCACGCTTCGATTTTGTTTGGCTCCTGGTGATATTAACAGACAGGAAAATCTCATTTTTTCAACAGACTGCCTTGACTTTCTTTCACTCTTGTTTCACAGTAAATGAGAGAGAAAGAAAATTTCGATCTGAAGCTATTGTTTGTCTTAATAAAAAACAGGATGTCTTATTTCGACAAATCCATTTGTGGTACATCCTCTTGTTCATCCTCCATACTTCTTGAATTAGTCCAAGGATTTCTCATTTTTATGATGATGATATCACGACCAGAATGTCGGAAATTCCATCAACAACATAATAATATTCCAGCTCATTCCAGAATCTATCTCGAACATACATTCTTGCCTTTTATTTCATTACAATAGTTGTCTCCTTGTGGATATGAGACATTACTACTTCACTTGAAGCCCTTGGATCTAACTGTCGTCCTCCCATTAATATGTCATTAAAATAAAAACACCAAAACTCTAGAATTTAGGAGAAGCAAAGAAAATGGAATGGAGTAAAATAGCTATCATCCATTTTAGCCAATCTTTCAATTTCCGAAACATTCATCATCTCTCTAGTCCAAGCGACGAGGATGTTTCCTTTCTCTTCATTTCATCTCTTGTCAACAACACTACGCAAACAGGAAAGATGACGTATCACTACCCACTCGTCATCATCATAAAAACTGTTCGCGACATAGAGCGAATGAATTATTTCTCAAAAACCTATGGATATATATCATGAGCAAGAGGTATCATGTTTGCAACGAAAAATGTCGAGCAATAATAATACTCTGCTGCTGATGTTTGGACAAAAATCCAGCGGCATCTACACACTGACCAGTTCGTTGAAGCAGAAAAAAATTGTATCCGCACGAGGAGTCAACATTGTTATCAAGAAAAAAATACGAACCGTATTTTTGAAATGGTGGATGGTGGCACTGATAGTCTACATAAATGTCAAGAGGAAAAAAGATGGGGAAATGATGATCACGATGTTGATGACAGCAAAGCAATCGAGAGAGAACGGACGAACAAGAATAAGCTCTGTGTATCTCGTTGATAATAAAAGTTACACAAGAGAATGAGCACAGAATGAAACGAAACGAACTGAAGATGAGTTTATCTTTCATTTCATTTAATATTTGCAGGACAAAGTCCTCCTAGCATCATCATCAAAATCGTCCTCCTTTTGAAAGTTGAATCCCTTTTTCCATCAAAAAAACGAATTTACTACTACAAGTCCTCATCAAATTAACGAGGAAAAAAATATTATTGATATGTTGAGCAAAGAACTTTATCATAAAGCAATTGGTTGGCGCGGAAGCTGTAATTTGATACAGATACATAAGCATGAGCCACGATCACATCAACGAGATTAATATAAAAGTGGAAGATGATGATAGAGAGAAAAGAAGCACGAACACGAAACTAATTCAATTCAGATAAATGATACAGGTACAGACGCGCTCAATGGGACGAATCAGGAACAAAAGATGGTGCTCATAACATAACTCCCGAAGTCTGATAGCCATCGTTCCGTGAAGATGATATGAGTGGAATGAACATAAAGTAGGACGGATGATTGTAGAATTAAATGCATTGCCCAACCAAATAGGAATGCAATAATTTGGTGCCTCTCAAATCACGTTGCAACGCTATTATCAATTTTTTTTTGCGTCAGAAAAAAATATCATGAATTCATGTGCGGGACAGTAGCAAATGGAATAATTGTGTACACAATGATGGCGATAGATACGAACATCACCGACACTGAAAATGTATGCATTACATTTTCAGAGTTGAAGACGGATGTGACACTTGGACATGAAATATTGACGACATTTACCTTTGCTTACATTAGGCTACCTCTCTAGGCCTGAAAAATTGGAATGGTATCACTGTGCAGAAAAAAACTCTTTGGACACACAATGGGAATCCATGTATGCATTCGTATTTCGTATGTTGAACTCACCTCTGTTTACTATGATGAGATTCATAGAGGTTTTTATTATTACACGACATTCTTGTGAAAGCACCGACCATTTGTCTGAAGTAAGCATTTTTGCGTTTTTCCTCGTACAACAACTGGATAAAGGAATAAAGCTGGAGCAAGTAAAGCGGAAGAGGGATAAAAAAAAGATGAAAACATATTGAGCATTTGAAAAAGAAGTGACACGAAACACTTTTTTTTTTGCGAGAATTGTGGTCGGACCACATACAGCTTTTTTGGGTGGAGACCGGATGCCACACACGCACCACGACAATGACAAATATTGCAAAAAAAATTTAGATAGAACGAGAAAAATTCGTCTGATACAACAAATGTGTTGATATCCAATAGAAAACTACGTATGAATGAATGAATGGTCGAGCCCAAGCAAGGTATGGCAATGGCAATATTGTTAAAGGCAAAGTTTCAAAGTGTCTCCTCTCCTCAAGACACAAATTTAATTAAACAACCTATTTCCAAACATGACAGTAATGTACAGCTACACCTTGAGAGCATAAAGTGTATTTCCGATTATTACATCAAAAAAGGAAACTGGAGCCTTAGCTCATGTGATGATAAAACTAAAATGAAATTAAAACTTGAAGAGCTACCTACCAACCGAGGCATACAAAGTTTGAAAGGAAAAAGGAGACCCTATTATTTCCGCGTTAATATGAAGAATATGAGGATTAGGGGGAAGCAATGATGTAAATCTAAGTTGATTTATAATCATCTTGTCTTGAAAAACCACAAGAGATAAAAGTTATGTGACGTGAAAAGAAGCGACAAGTATTTTTTCGTTGAAAGGTGTAATTAAACAAGAAGAAGGATTATAACAAAGACTAAGAGAGTGGGGCGACGGGCGAAGTAGACAGCTGCTGCCGTAACAGTATTTCGTTGCCGCCTTTCTTTCTTAAGAAAAGTAACTTCCCCATTCAGCATCACAAGGCATGACACCGTAATATGGGCGTATAACGAGCTTTCACAAAATGAAATGTGTGTTGATGAAGAGGAAAAAGCTAGCGATGATGATGGCAATGGCGATTATGGGGAAACGAAAAAGTGGAATTTCCATTTCACTCAACCTCTATTTTAATTACACGTGTACGGTTCGGAAATAATGTGGCTTCACTCATTATTATTACTTGCCGCATTAAGGTACTACCACGACAAGAATAAAAAATGAAAGATGTCATCATCACTGCCTTCTCCACCGTCGATAAATGGAAGATGATGGTAGAAAGCAAGTGAAACACTCGGCTCATTCCTTTTCCTTTAAACCAAAGAGAAGAAAACGCAGTATTCATCTAAGTTGAAAATTAGTGTGAAAATTTACACCACTGCTGCCACGACTGCTTACCAACATCACTACCACATTTACGACTTTTCTCTTCAACTTTGTATTTCTACGTAAGCGAGAAGGAAAAGTGTGAGGGAATCCGTTTTAACTACTTAAAGTTGACAAATATGGTGTGTGTGTGGAATAGAGCTGCTGCAGCACTAGAAAAGGTTTGGTGTATGTGGTAGTGGTGGTATGATGTGAACTACCAAGTCTTCTTCTTTCTCTCAAAAAACTTTTAGAAGACTTTAAGTTTTATTTTGGGGGACACACTATAACAAACAGAAGGAGGAAGCAAGAAAGGTGACAAGCCTACTTATACTAAAAGTCAACTTTACTAGAAATGAAAGGGACCAGCCAAAAAACTTTTTTTCGACAGAGTTCTTCTTGTCGATATGTATCTTTGCTTCTAACAACCTCCAAAAAACTACCTTTCATTAAATGGAAAATAGTACAAGCATGTATGTATATTGAAGCTTGTACAAACTTTTATGCGAACGAAGGGAACAGTATGAACTAGCACTTTCGACATAAAATTAATGATAGCAAAAAACGAAAATTTGGAAAAATTAAAGGGAAGAAGAATGAAGCATACGTATATAGCAAGAGAGAGAGAGAGCAGAAGACGAGCTGTTTCAAAATGCTAATTGCAATAAGCACGGGAAAATAAAAGTGAAAAAGTTTCCTACTTTCAACTTTATTCTATGAAAAAACTAACAGCAATACCATGAAAATGTAGAAAAATAAGTAGATGTATTGTGCAACCAGCCAATACTACAAGGAACTTTACTCATGCACGTCAGCATAAAGAATTCACCTTCGACTTTGGGTCACATTATTATGGTAAGTATGCGTCCATTAGAGGAATTGCTGAGTTTGCTGAAGTCAAACTCGAGGCTGTACGATATTTATGAACCTACGTGTATTTTTTATTACTCCTTCCCAGCTCCTCCAGAGAAGTTCTTCGCTCTCGTTCCTTTACTCAGCTTCTCGGTTTGGCGGAAGAAAAAAAAGTGCTGGGAGAAGAGAAAGTGTTGTGGCACCATTATTCAAATTAGCTTTGTGTAGCCAAAAACTTCCCCCCTTTAAACTTCCAGATAAGTTTTCTTTAAAAGGAAATACATCAAGAAATGTGAATTTCTGTTGGTGTCTGTCAGCAGAAAAAAAGCGAAAGACAAATGAGAAGAGAGCGGGAGAAATCTTAAATAAATGGATTGAGCTGGGTTTGAGTCCGTTTGGTTCTTACTTAATGAGGGAATGAAAGCAAACAGCATTCCTGATTTTCCAGAAAAGCGTAATTCCTACTTGGGAAAAAACTGCGTCAGAGGAAGCATATGACTCATCCATGAATTTCAAGATGGAAAACAACACGTCCGCTCTCTACCCACTGTGTGTACTATTCGTAGGAGTTCCTGCGTATCCACGCTTTTTACTTCCAACAAATCACTATAATCTCATTTGACCAACTTGTTAAGCGTAATTACATTTGTTCTGGGTTTTAGACAACAAACAGCCGCCGAGTTAAGTGCGGGAGGAGCATGGACCACTTTAGCTTAATCCATTCTTTCATTTTTCATAACATTCGCGTAGTTTCTTTCACTCTTTTCTTACTTCTGACATTGTCAGGTCATATAAAGGTCAACGTCTAGAAATGAATGTTCTGTGTGCCCCAGTTACCCTTTTACAGGTGAAATGTTTTTCAAAGAAAAAATGTGATATATGCCGCTTCAAATTCCCCCTTGAGACTTTGTGAGGGACGCCGAGAAAAAAGATTTTTGACAGGGAGCCAAGCGTTTGACACTTTTTAAATTTATCGCTTCGCAGATCTCTCTTGCGATATATGCGGATATGTATCTTTGTCTCTAACATCGTCATCATCGGCTTCTGTCTTACAAGCAAGCCATAAGCGAACGAACACAAGTTTCCGTCCCATTGCTTGCGTTATGTAATATTGAGGTTGTACAAAATCTTGTAAGCGGCATACTTGACTAGACTGAAATGCACATATCAGGTAGCATTTTAATATACCGAGAAATTAGTCGAACCAGCACATTTCACGGTTGAGGCTTGAGTATGATATGGAGGGAGACGTAAGTGAAAAAAAATTTGACTTAAAGTGACGAATTTCATATTCACTTAACCTATTTATAAAAACACGGTAAGAAATGTGAAAATATTAAGAAAAGTCGCAAGACAAAGCGTGATGTTCTCCTTCTTCGCTCCTGCCGGAGAGACCCAATGGGAAAATTCCCAAATGGTACCAATACAGAAATACATCCGTTCATACGACGAACGAGCTTACGCATTAGAGTAAGCGAAGCGTTTTTCTTACGTGCTCCTGCTGCTCTCTTGATGATGCACATATGAGGAGCCCACACTTCCTCATTCTCATTCCTTCCATGGGAAAAATGTGGCATAACCAGACTCTCAAAAGAAAATACAATGGCACGAGCTTCGAATGAGAATGCTGGTGTTTTTGTCGTGGACTTTTAACGCTGACTGGAAGAACAACCTTTTTTTTAGAAAAAAAATCTTTCAGGCTTGAAAAAAACGCGAACCAAAATGACATGGCATGTATATTGCAAAGCTTCACAGGAAGTCTGAGTTCTCCACTTTTATTTTACCTTCATCAAAGTCGAACCTAGAGTTTTTCGATGAGTTTCTACAGACGAAGGACAACATCGACTTAAGCCAGGGGTCTTACAACTTGGAGTAGATGAAGTGGAAGCTTGAGGAGTCAAGAATGCATAATCATACTTATCCCCCTCAGATATTTAGTTTCTTCGTTCCTTCCTCCTTCCCTTTACCATTCTCATTGTTTACTCTTCGGCAATAACTTTGAACAAATTTAAGAGAGGAGAAAGGATATAAAAAAGCTCGTAAGTAAGTAGGGTAAGAGAGTCCCTTTTAAACTTTTCAAATAGAATGGAGGATATGAGAAAATTTGTCATTTCACCCACGGAAAAGCTCGTTGCCTTTAGTGTTACCAGAAAGAGTGGGACATTGCCAAGAGTCTACTGCTGGATGGGAAAAGTTAGCTGGCATGGTGAGCCCGTACTTACAATATACTTTCACTTTAGGTGTGAGTTTGATGCTACATGCTACTACACGTAATGCATTCTGCATTTTTTACACGGAGAGACAAATTCGACTTCTATAAAAGTCAACTAGAAGAGCATCAGCATCATCGTCATCATTCAGAGGGCCACTCACTACCACCAGCAACATCAATGGAAAGGAAAGTCAGCAGCCGGCAAATGCCCGTTTCAAATTCAAATTCAAGAGGGGTACAACTCGTTCCGCATGCAGACCGTCAACTCGCCTGATAAAATACTCTAGTTTCTGCATTATATTGGGTTTTTTGCTTCCTCGGTTACATACTCTTGCAAGATTCAATACTATCCAATGGAAACTGCAAAGAGACGTCTTTGAACGAACGATATTGCCATTCTACCTATCTCTACCATTTTATTATTGCAAACGCAATAAGTCAGTTTTTTAAATCGTTCTCGAAAAAAATGTGAGGAAGTTAAATGAGAGTCCTTCGGTTTTTTGAATCTATCAGAGAAAAAAAAAGTGAGAAAAAGACATCATCCCGTGAAAGTGGAATGTCGTCAGGGCCGTCATCATCTTGAAGGCAAGAAGTACATGCATTCCATACACGAAACACACACAATCTTCAAACACACGGAGAGGAGCAGAGCAGCGCACTCAACCTTCAAACTCTCGCAAGTTGGAGCAAGTGATATGGAATTGCTGAAAAGTTTTCACATGCAGTTTCTCTTCTTCCCTGTTATTCAAATGGCGAGGAATAAGGAATGAGGGGCAAGCTCATACACGTTCCAATCTTGGAATGTGCAGGTCGACGAGAATATGTAGCTGAGCTGAGTGAAGCAGGAGCGCATTCAAATTCAAGAATCATTTCATCATTCGCGTGAAAGGATCGAGGTGAGAGGAACTCTTGACAGGCACGTACACAGGAAGCAGATTATGTATTCGTTTCGATAAGCATCAACATTTTCTCTGCCTCTCTAAAGAAATAAATATTATTCAGTTGAAAAAGTCAACGATTTTTTTTGTTGCACAATCAAAGAAGAAAAAGAAAGAAAAAATCAAAAGGGAAATTTTGTCACCAATAAAAACTAGTGTATCGAGAGAAATACTATTACAAATGTGATATCATTATACCTTCTCGTCTCACTCTCTTTCTTTCTGGATTTGTCAAAGAAGGCATCAGGATTCAATTTTTAGCAGGAGGAAATAACATAAAAATGAGCGAGTCATGGGAAAAGTATGATCAATTCTTTTGATGGTATGTATTCCCTTCCTTTCACTTTTTCTCTCGTGTGTATTGTCCCGCAATTTAGGGATAAAAAGTATATATGTATATTGAATATCAACTATGACATGATGTAGATAAGAAAATGGCAAATCTGTAGCACATAAAATGAGATTGAACTAGAATAGGAGGAGGAATAAAAATACTCTAGAAAATGAATGAAGTCGATGAACATCCTTTTGCTTCAAATGAAATCGAATGAGAAACGGCGAAGTGTAAGTACGAAGATGATCGCAAGACAACCGTAAATTATGGGCAAATGAAAAGGAGCTCAAGTTAAATGATGATGAGTACATTTTCTTCTTTTTTTTAAATTAAATTGAAAATGTTTTCCTTTTCCCTGTCTCAAATATGTAATCTCATGTCTAACAACATTTGCAAAAATCACATTCATTTTCTTATGCACTAATGCCAAAAGATCGTGTTTGACAGAGTGGAATAAGAAACCTAAGCCGGGATCGGGAGTAACTTCATCACAGCATACCTACCTACACACTTTTGCATATATTTTATTTTTTTATACGTGTGAATCTCATCCATTTTCAAAAAAATATATCTGTCGACGCACGATTGAAATGTGTGTGAGAAGAAAATCTTGAAAGAAGCTCTCCTCGTAAAGAGCTCATAAATTACGATATCTTGTTGTAAAATCGCTTCATTATCGTCACGGAATTTTACTATTTCGTCCGACAAATCGTTTTACATCATGTCATGCCCGCTGCGCTCTACACACTACTTACACACAGCTCGTTCTCTTCGTCTTCTGTAAACTCACACATCCCCAGTTTTTTTTCTTCAAACTTTGTGGATGCTAAATACTAAATACCCCGAGAAAATAAAAGTATTTTGATCGAATAAATATCAACATGAATGAGAAAAAAAACATCGGATAGAGGAGGAGTGCATCATCTACTTGGATTACTTTTTGTTCATTTTCTTGTTACATTTTTTTAGCCTTTTCTTGGCTTGGCGTAACCTCTTTCAAGCATCCGTCAATACACCAGTTTACTAGTTTGATCTGTTGGTTGAAGAGACGGGAAAAAGAGGAGAAAAGAAAGGAAGCGTGAATGAATGCTCCACTAGTTTCTTTCTCGCTTGAGTTCAACCCAAGTTAAGTTTATCTTGTGTCACAATCCTTGCCAATATTATCAAAGAGGAGGAGGCAAAGTAAAAGACTTATTAAATACATTGTAATGATGAGCGAGCTGACTGAATGAGCCCACATCTTTATACTCTTTACTAAACGGCTTTCAAAAGCTGATGTCTGTGTGAATGAGGGAAGAAGGCACGAGCTGCGAAAGGAAACTTGTTGAAATCAAAGTGTCTTTTCCCGTCTCATCGAATTTAATAGTTTCACGCTACTTGTTGTACTTTCTTTTTTCAGCTTATGCGTCACTGCAATTGACAAGTTGGGCTTTTGTAAATTGAGTCAGAATGAATGCCTTCATGCGCAATTCTCTGGAAAAAACAGCGGAAGGCGTTATATGGATAATATTACAAAGTTACATGAATTTCCTTGCCGAGCTACCCATAGCACAGTACTTAGCTGTAGTTGGCACAAGGGTGATCAGTTTTGAACGCTGGGTCCCATGAGGTATTATTTTTACGTGTCTGTACAAAGGGCAGAAAAAAACTCTCTCGTTACCTACTCATTAGTTGAAATGGATGTTGCGTGTTTTTCCTCCTGACAATTTTTCCAGACTACCAAACTTATACCACGTTTTGGCTCTTCTTCTCTTATCGGAAGATGAACAGCGAAAGGCAGGGGCAAACACAACTTTTCGTGGAACCGAACCAATATGGCCAGAAAAAAATGTATGTAAGTCTGCATAATATTGTAGGCTCATCTATTCACTCCGAGAGCCATAAACTACAGGACAGGGAGAAAACGAGGGAAGGAAGAAATATCGATCCAATTACCTTATGGAAAACTTTTTTACCCCTTTTTTCCTTTCAATATCAATGTAAGTTTATGGCTCTTCTTAGGTATAAAAGCGCATTATCTCGGCTTATTGCAATAAAAGGCTATAACAATCCAGTGTAACTGTTTCTATCCACCGGAGGAGTAAGGAAAAAGGAAAAGATGAAGCGAGCCAAAAAAGTACATATAATCATAATAACTGCAATAATAATAATATGACGAAAAAGAGGAGCATTATTCATTGTATTGACTGTAGTATCGTTCCATTCTCATCCTTCTCCACTCTAACGATCCTTATCTATACGGCCTACTTTCCCCTTTCACTGCTTCTCAGATCACTTCTCCTAATGATACATAAGACTTATTCTTATCTCTAACAGCAAATCTATATGACCTATAGATGTCATAATGTGTACGGCGTAAAAAAAAATATTTCAAATTCTTTCGATTCATTATTGACAAAAAAGATAAACGCTGACAAACAAAAAAGTATTAGATATCGAACTATTATCATCACGACTACTACTACCGGGTTCACATCCCAATGACGTACGAAGCATTTAACCAGGTATTTAGAGAAGAGAATCAATTGTATTTTTCATTCTTGCTCCATTTCTAGTTTTAGTGAAGTAATTTTTACTTACAAAGGCGCATTTTAGCATTGTAAAGTAGTACTGTACAAAAAAAAAGTTTCGAAGAATTGCAAATAATGTTTTAACAAAAGCGTTCAAAAAGAGATTGTTGTTCGTTCACTCAACCTAACTCACAGTTTGAATTGGAAAGAATTGCGTTATTGGTTCTTCCTTTTCCTTTGAAGTTATTTGTAAAGATATAAAGTAATAGAGAAAAGGGAAAGAAAAAATGAATGATAAACAGGTGGGGAAATATTGTGATTGGCGATGGCAATGACTATTGCTTCAATAAAAAAGGTCCGCATCCGCTTGAAGAGCCCGTTGACGGTTCAGATCGTACAATAGGGTCATAAAGAAAGTAGCAGTGAAAGTAAATGTAAATGTGAGTGATCAGAAAAAGAGAGAGCCATTCGGTAGGAATGGAATGCATTGTACTCGTAGAATTTTCCTTTTTCCTTCTTAATGCTACGCAATAAAAAACTCTATGAAGGATGAAAACAAGTTTTTTATGATCTTCCTTTCTCTGACCTCCGATGTAAACTCTGGGTGGTGTGTAGTAAGCTACGCTCGTCTAATGTCATAAAAAGAAGGCATGCAGGTTCTTTTATGAGTATTCATTTCTTACTTGTCATCATCACAGTCGTGTTCATCGTCATTTTCCCCCATCCCCGGGGACATGTTATTCCCTACAGAAGGGCCATTGGTTCCTCCAATGATAGCAGCAATAGCGTTAGTGGTGGTGTTGGTGGCCCCGGCGACGCTATTTCCATTACTATTACAGGAGGACATGGACATTCCAGAAGAGCCCGATGAGGAACTCAGGAGAGGGGAAACAAGCGTATTACTATTATTAGCACTAGAGTCTTGGTTCTGGTTCTGGTGGTGGTTGCACTGATTTCCACCATTATGGCCATTCCCGTTAAAGGTGTCCATCGGCACTATTCCACCAATGCTAGCGTTATTACAGTTATCTAAATCACAATTCTCGATAATTCCATTGGGGATGGAGAGGGTGCCGCCGGTGGAAATACCTTCGGCGAAATGGTTCATTGGTCCGAGTGCATGATGACAACAATTTGTGCCTGTGCTCCCTACTCCTCCTCCACCACCACCACCACTACCGTTTCCATTCGAACTTGAATTAAGTTGCATGGAGGAAAGTTGAAGTTGATTGTCAACGGAATTAATTTCGATGCTGTTCCCGTTTGGTTCCAGTTTCATCATATTTGGACTTCCATTTGCATTCCCGTTCATGCCATAAACTAAACCACAAATTCCAGTGGAAGAACCGTTAACACCGCTCGAGTTCATCATGATGTTTGCCAATGTCACACTCTTCCCGTCCTCGGCCTTCTCATCACCTCCAGTCTTTCCGGACTGTTGTTGCCTCTGTACTGTGTAAGGAGCACTGCTGTTTCGCAGTAATTTAGTAGACAAATGATTATCACTGATTTTCAGGCCACCGGCACTCTGTCCGTTTACTGACAAGTTGGAGCAACAAGATAAGTACGATGCGGAGACTGTGGTTGAAGATGAAGTCACAGATAGAGGAGAACTTGTTGTCACTGAGCCAGGAGCAGGAGGACAAGTGTCGTTGTTATTGTGGTTCGTGGTAAGATGTTGATGTTGGCTCACTACTACACCAGACGAAGGAGAAGATGAAGACGAGTTGACAATCACTAGTTTACTAGTGGTGGTTGTGTTGTTATTGTTAATAGGGAACTCGTGAGAAGCACTCGTGGCAGAAGGAGCAGTTGGAGCGATGCACGCGTTGTTGTTGGGCACTGTGGAAAAAGTAGAATGATGATGGTTATTTACTGTAGGACATGTATAATCCGAAAGACAATTTGGAGATGAAGATAATTTATCAGGGAGATGTTGGGTGTGAGGAACAAGGAGGCAACCTTGAACGCATTGATAATGCATTGAGGAGCTGAGTCGTTGTTGCTGCTGGGAGGACGTTTCACTTGAAGTCATCTCAGAGAACGGTTCTCAGGGCGGTTCATTGCTGAACCACTAGCAATCTGTAAAGGAAAAGAATAAAAATATTCTACTTTAGCAATTTCTGTCACTACCACACTTACTAAAAAGTACTATTATCATGTTGCCCCAGGACAGTACGCTATCGTCACCATCATCGCATCATTATTATTATCATTCGCTCAATCAAAGAGAATATTCAGAAAGAAAAGCATAATAGGATGTAGATTAAGTGAACCAATACATTTTACACGTGTTTAACACATAACTCTTCCTCTCCACAATGAGATTATTATTTTCTTGAAGGAATGAGTGGAATGGTAAGGAACATTTCACAAGAAACATCTTCCATTTCAGAAACCCCCTTCGATATGACGCCCACTCTACCAAATTACAACAACGTAATCGTTTTCTATCATTAATTCGGCATCATTAAAGGGAAAAAATTGCGCAAATGTGCATTTCCGGAGTTTTAATAATTGCGTACGAGAGTATTTAGATCCTCAAAACTTACGTGATCAGATACTAAATGATGCCAGTATGCCGTTCTTGTTGTCTTAATGTTTTTAAATTTTCTTTCCTCAAGAATTTTTTTTAAGTTTTTATTTTTCCAACTAAGAATTTTGACGCACCCGTACCGAGAAAAAATTCTCCTTATTTTACATTCTTCGAAGGTCTTACATTACGTTCGGTACGGTGAGTATTCTCGGAATTATTCAAGCTGTTCAATATATTTGACTAGGACAAAATACTTCCATTATTTTCTTTTTCAAAATTAATTTGTCACATAACGACTGTTTTGTAAGTGTTTCAACTTTTCTAGTGGAGTATTTGGGCCTTGGACCACTAACTCAACTAACATCCATCATAAAGTGATAAGTTCAAAGTAAAATGCGTCACCTGAAAAATTGTTGAAAATCAAAACAAACCTAAGTATTGCATCACGTGCATAATTTAATGATGATTATCGGAACGGTGTTGTCTGTGCTCTACACCGTCATCATAAAGAAATGCAGCACAGCTGCCAAAGTTTTGTTCCACTTTGCCCCATAACATGAATCTAATCGTAGGAATTTTTTGCCATTCATTTTCAATCCTATCAAATTATAGCCATACCATAGCCATAGCCATTCATTGCCAAACACATTTCCGTTTTCCATAAAAGTGTAACAAAGCACCATGAAAGTAGTGTATTTATGCCAAGCAAGCAGGATAATAAATACATGCCGCCGGCATCAAATCACACAAGATAAACTGCACATGTCTCCAATGTAGAAAAAAGACGCACACATGCCTTTAAAATGTAATTTAATACCTTCAACCTACAAAGTGAGCTTGTGTTTTCAATGAAGAATTTTACTTCTTTACGAACAAACTAATATCATCGAATCAACACATTCTCATTTTCATTAAAAGAGGTAATATGATTCTGCCTACAATGGTACTTAAAAGAAGCTTACTTTAATGAAAAAATCGTAAAAAAGTCAAATCAACTTTATTAACGTTCATTTTCATTACTCAAATTTTTTCCGGAAGAATGGCACATAAGTACAGTACTTCATTATCCCACCATTCTATCTGCCATTTTAGCATATTGGTCAACATCAATATGAATATGAAGCTTCTTAGTGAAGCTTGTTAAATGAGAAGATGCACAGAACGCATTTTATGGAGTACCGTTACTGTCGTAGTAAAAATTATGTATTTTTTATCTGGATAAAAAATACGATGACAGGCGAAGGCACAGAGCCATGCAGACTTTTTTTTATAACGAACATGAGTGGACTCCAAAATGATTTAGTTCACACATGCTAAACTACTCCTTGATTCTTTTGAGTAATAGCGAAAATGTTTTATGATCTCTACGAGCGAACGGTTAGTTATTAAAGCCGGGACAGGATACAGACTTCATCATCATCACACGAGCTTCACGCTCCTATGCACATTTAAATATACTTAAAAGAAAAAAGATCATTGAAAAGCCCATCTTCTCTCCTCTCCCTCGATTTTTTGTGAGCACGTTCCTCTTCGAGCCTATATATTTTCTTTCTCTTATTTCTCTTAATGACTTGTTGGGTTTGCTGCCAAAATTCCTTCCATCCCAAGTCACTGAGAGGACATCTAAGAAAGGTCTATAATAGTCTAAATAACGATAATCATAATAAAAATAATCACAATAGCGCACGTTCCCCCTCTTACAAATGATGATATGGAATGCATTATGCTTTTAATGTTCCCGTCGTCGTGAGAATACGATACGATAGGTATTTGTTTGTGCATTGCATGCCTTTTAGGTATTGAACTTTTCCCAAAAAAATGCACTTGTCCCAAGACGACACAATAATGATGCTGCTTCTGCTGCTACTTATAAACTAGTAGCGACGAGACACGCCGTTTCCCTCGACAATAACAATATCTTTCTCAGCATTAAAAGGAAGTGATGAAAGTCAGAGTCACAGCTTGTTTTGCTACCTGTTTGAATGTCTGTCATCCGACAACCAAAAAAACTTTACTCAAAAATGGTTTTGTCAGTCTCACTATTCACACTTGCCGGATTTTGAGAAAAAAGATTCTATTCTATACTGCTACATATTCCATTCCATGAGAGAAAGAAAAAGGGATTACATAATCCAATCTACTAAACTCTTCTGAGCTTTCCATTTCCTCCCTTGCATGTTCAATTCAAGGGGTAGAGTAAGATCTTTACAAATTCTCTGGAAAAGGAATTACATTTCTAAACGACACGACACGCACCGAAAAATGTGAAAATTTTAAGTGTAACAACAAAAAAAACAGGTTTAAAGTAGCAACAACCTTCTCACTCTCTTTTGTCACGACCGAGACCGAACATTTAGGATAGTTAAAAGCGATACTTGAACAACAAGCCCGTTAAAGTAATAATGATCCACCTGTGCACAACAACATTCGTGTTTGTAACAAAATCTGAATTTCTCTACACCTCGAGGGAAACATAAAGTAAGGTATACGATAAACGTGTATATACTACACATGCTTGATTTTATCCCAAAAATATGAAGTAGGAAGTGAGGTGAGGTGCTTGAGACGATGGAGAAGAATGGGCCGCGAAACTAACACGCACCAGAATCAGAATACGATGGAAAAGTAACGGCTTTGTTTGATATATTTGGTGAAAACCGTTCAGAAACAGGTGAGTACTTTCCACTAAGAAGTTTTTAGAGAGCGTGGGAAATACTTCAGCTGCTTATGGAACGCGATTTATTTTCCGTAAAATGCATTAATAGTTTCTTTATGTTAAAAAACTGCTTGGGTTGTGTGAATTTTGTGTCCCACTTAAATTATCCTTTTTTTTACTTTTTTGCAGGAAGTAAAAAGTGAGGATAATACTGCGGAAAATTGTAAACATCGCTAGTCTTGACTCATGAGTTAGGTATTATTAACGGTAAATGATACCTTTGGCACTGGAATAAAAATATTCCAATTAGTGATGAGGATGACTCTCTAGCGTTATGCATGGAGTGCAGTATAGACAAAATGTATTCACTATCAAATATCTACATAAGTATTTTAATTAAGTTCCTGGATCACCTACCCTTTATTAAACTGGGAGTAATTTTATTCGCATAAAAAGTAAATTTTGTTGCCCAAAAACAGAAAGGTTTGAGGCTAAAATGAAAGGTTGTTAACAAAATTAATTGCGTATGACTCAATCAATTATGAAACCTAAAAAGTCAAATGTTCCCATTTTCTATTAAATGTTTTTTTTTGTATGTGAAACCGAAACCCGAGTTTAATTACACAGCAGCGATTCTTTCGTTCAACCACAACAAAATTGACTTTTCCAGAATAGAACAAAGATTACCTACTCTTTCCAATAACGCTGGCCAATACGTAGGAGAGCCTGGAACAAACCAGAGAGTTTAGACCACAAAATTTAATTTTGTTCAGGTTACACTAAAGGGTCTCCTCTGTTTGTTTCGAAATTCTATCACTTGAACGAGAAAAACTAATAAAATGCACTTTAGGGATCATTTAATCCGTACACAAATTGCTGAAGAAACGTACACGCAACGAAAGCTAAATGAAAATGAAAAAAAGGTCTAGATTTTTCTTCTGACTGTTTTTTGGAATGCACGCTATAATTTTAAGTGAAGCACATGCTCAAAACTTTTCGAAGTCACCCGTCACTCAATCTACATCTACACCACCTTCCTACAGAAGAGCACTTTCGTACAAAACTGACGAGTGGAAATAATTGTACGCAGTTCTCAAAACCACAACTGTGCAAACCACTGATAAAATTATCAAAGAATTTATAATGCTTGGTTAATCTTCTTATGTTAATTTTCTCGGTTGTACCTATCTCTCAAAACTGAAATGTTTTAATATACTTTAGTGCACTCTTCGCTTTTATGTTTCTCAGAATATGAAATGTAAATGTATTGATTGCCTTTGATTTCCTGTTGTGGCTTAGCCTGACTGTTTTTCATACAATTTAATTTGACTCGAGAGAAGAGCATCATTTTTTCCTCTCAAAGTAGCTAATGACACAATGTAATAGTAGCAATTGCACGTATTCGTATTACAGTTTATTAGAGGCATTACACCGCAACCATTCAGAAGAAAGGAAGATTATTTCCAAAACACAGGACAGTTTTGTTCCTTTTAATCAGTACAAAACACAGACCACAAAAAACAGAGGATGACGATTCTCTATTCAACTACTAACTTAAGTACTTAATACTACCACTACAACAACTACACACATCATAATGCTATGACTGATACTGATGGAAGTGATATCAATATCCTGTGTGTCTCTTTCTGTTCACAAACCACTTTTATTTATCCAGCCCCATTCATCATCATATCGTATCGTATCAGAAAAGTACATAAAGCAACATTAAAACTGAGGAAAAAAAGTCAGCGAAACGCAAAGTCTCATGTCTCTTTTTTTCCAATTGCATGCTTTTTAAGTGGCTACCGTACTCGCTCCATATTACCCCTTAAAAAGTCATGCATTAAAATGATCATGTAACAGCTTTGTCAGCAAACCTAAACTTTAAAGTAAATACCCAACAGTGAAATGAATTTCACACAAGAACTGAACGATATGAAAAAATATACGTTTTATAATGATTATTGAGCAGTATCGCAATCAAACATTTTCCAGCCGCAGCGACAGTAATAGTAACTTCCCTTCATCATCACATCACCAAGCACACAACACAGAACTCTTTTGCTCGCTGGTGGCGATAATGATGTTGGGGCGATGATGAATCAAGACGAGTTAAGCACAGATGAGGATGATGCATTTAAAATTTACAGAAGCGAAAGGAATTGTGAATCGAATCATCATAATTTTTAGGAACACAAACAAAACACAACACGACCCCTGTAAAATGCAATTTTTGTTGAGATTAGACTCGAAAAATAAGAGAAGAAGAGAGGAGGTTCTACTTATGTTTCTGCGTGTAACTGTGTTTTATCAGGAATGATTGTCTTTTCCAACATCCCCGTCTCCACTTTAGCTTAAATGTGATTAGACCATGCCACCAACTATGCCGCTATAAACCACAAGATTATCGTTTTGATGTACCTAGTAATGTTACTCTTTCAGTACTTGAAAGCGTTTATGTCAAACCTAGTTATGTTTGCGAGCTATTGATCTCAAAAGAGAATTAAGAGCCCCGTAAAGTGTTTAGATGAGATCGAAAAAATTCGTCATAAATAAAATGAAAGCCTACACTTTGGGAAATAGGATTAACCAAAGTGTACAACGAAAGTTTGTATGGAATTAGATGATGCAGTCAATCAGAATTTCTTTCAGGAATTTAAAATATGAGCTGTGAAAAATGGATACTATATTTTTTCAAATGCGTGCATATTAAATTAGGTTGGCATGCTTGCTTGGTTTGTGCTAGCTGGCATACTTGGAAAAAATACATCCAATGATTATTATGACGATTCGAAGTGGCTCAAGAGTGAGAGAAAAAGAGAAACGTTCATGAAAATATTATTGGCATGTTTTATTTAGGTAATCTTGCCAGTTTTTTTGTGTACCTTTAGTGAAGCTGATGTGATGCTTCTGTTGTGTACACAAGAAATCTTTATGAAGTTGGACGGGCCAGGGCATAGAGCTCAAATAAAAATATGATGGAGACATAATGATCATATATCATTCCACACACACATACAGGAAAAACGAAATGCTATGCAATTGAAAGAATATGCATGCATCCCTACTCGTCTCACACCTCTATCGACTTTTTTTCTCCACTTTACTCCCATTATCACAAAGTAAATGTTGAACATTTGTGTTGACGCTGATCCAAACTCCAAACTGAAGTCGCAGTCGTCGTGCTCGTGTGTGAGTGAGTGAGTCGACTTGACTTTGGAAAATTCTTTTCTCAATTCAGCTGATAACAAAAAAAAATTGACGAAATACGTACGTACATGAACAGTTAGTTATTACAGGAGGAGAAGAGTTCTAATTTTCCGTCTGCATCATAATCAAGAGCTTTTTAAGTTTGACAGTCACCACACCACACACCACCAAAAACTTCTCTGGATCTCGTTGGGCTGAAGCTGAACAGAACTCTGAAATTCTGAATCTGAATTGTCAATAGAAAAAGCTAGGCGTGTATAGCACCAACCATACGCCTGTCGTTGTCAGCATTGCCATGAAGGCAAACTCAACAAGACAAGAAATAGTACTCCAGCCAACCAAGCCAACTCGGCTACATGAAGCCATGCATGTATTGGCAGATGACAAAAGTTAATTCAAAGAATGGATTAAAATTAAATTTTTGAGCGTTGTGTTATGTTGCGTTGATAGGAATCAGAAAATAGGTTCTTTCTGACAAACCAAAACCAAACCACTTTCGAATGGGACAATGATGTTGCTGCTGAGCTTGGCACACAAAAAATAAGCACACATGTGTCGGTGGTGAGATGAAGATGATGTATTGTGAGCAAGTTACTTTTTATTAATAACAATGTTCTAATGAAACACGACATATCTCTTCCATCCCTAAAACTTTGAGTTATGACGATGATAAATATGAGCAGTCATATGAGGGGAAGCTGCATGTTTTATGTATTTATTTTCGCTAAAATTGCAAAACATTGTAAGCGAAATGATGATGGAAGAACAGCCGGTCACACATTTATTTCTCAGAGGTTAATATTCCGTCTGATGAGTTTCTAGTCTGATTCTCAGGCTGCTTTTAGACATATAAAAGTGTTCCAATACGATGCGACTCTTTGTGCTACTAAATATAACGGTTTTTTTTGCCGAGGAGGGGATGGAGAGATGCCTTTTTAAATTGAAAATTCCGACGAGAAAGACGTCCACACCTTCTTTATCAACTCACTTTGTTCAGCTCCACGAGAGCATAATCCTTAATTTAAAGAACAAGGTATTTCACTGTAGGATCAATTAAAAAGTTTGGAATAAACGCAGCTAATTTGATTGATGCCGTCGGTGCGGTGACTTCATTCTGCATGCTTTTAATGTCAATGTGAGACTCAAAAACTCTGCAGCCAAGGCAAGTCAGAGAGAGCTTACTCACTCCACTCCTCAGGAAAAGGTTGATAGATGGATGGATTGGATCGAAAAAGATGAAATGAGTAATCCACAAGGAGGGAAAGATACATAGAAGTTCACTTTCGAAGAGAGTTAGTTAACTCGTCTTCATTACTACACGCATTACATTCTGTGGCTTTCATGTCATTCTGTTCACAAAACCAACCAAACAGCAGCCACACCACACATAGCCCATACATACGAGCAATAAAACTAATTCAAGGGAGATAGAATACACACACTAAACAGCTTTATCTTTTTAATACAAATGCAAACAAATGTCGAAAAAAAGTCCACTCCAAAAACTCTATAAATATGTATATAAAATGCCTCGCTTCTTCTTCATTTTCTTCTGTTTGTTTCCCTTTCACAGATTCATAAATTCAGCACGAACGAGCAAGCGAGAAGAACAAAGTGAGCTAATATTCTAAGTATTTCGTTATATTTCATGAGGACATTTTCTGTTCGCCGAGGAAAATCACATGGATGAGAAGAATTTTCGAGTGATGTAAGCAAGCAAGCTGGCAAAAACGATGTTTAGCACTATTTGCTCTGCTAATACCTTTTTTTTCTCTCTCTGACTCTTATTTCATCTCTGTTCCTCTCTTTTTTTACTACATCCATATCCATCCACTTCATTTCATTTAGTGGGATGAATGGATGGAGGGAGGTAGAGACAGGCAGGAGTAATCACTTTTTTGTTTTGCTCAGGTATGCTACAGAGATTATTATAGATGCTTGCATATTCCTCTCTCCCTTAGGTCGGTGGTTGGTTGGTGTACTCAAAGTATTTTGCTTTTAACCAACAACCTCGTCATCATCTTCTTCAATCCTCATGAGCTTACATCAGCGCTTTCAAAAGGCACCATTTCCAACAAAAATATAAGACTCGTTCAGTCACCACCGCCGCCACTACACCATCACCGAAAAGCTCAGCGAAGCTTAGTTAAGCTTTTGCTTTAATGTTTTCTAACTTGTTGAGCTTTTTGTACCCGTACCAGTAAAGTAAGTAAGTAGTATATGCACAGTACCATTTCCCCAATTTTTACGAGGAGTGTCAGAAGATGAATCAGACCTATTAGGGATTGCATTTACAGCCCACAGCGGTAGGATAGAAGTATTTACTGTAGAAAATTAAAATCACCCTTTATGAATTTCTCTTGTTTTTTTTGTCTGTGGACATTAAATAATGAGAAACAAGAGAGAATAGGAGTCAGCACAAAACGAGCAAAAATTAAAGTATGAAGGAAGAGGACACAAGTTGGAGGCAAATTGTCGTAAGTAGCTATAAAAACGATACACATGCTTAAGTACATGTGTATTTTTTTGTTTCATGCATCGATTGAGATTTATGTGCGGACGGAACAATAATACTTCCGTTGTGCAACATGTTCCCCTCTCGTTCCGCCGCATGCTTTTTTCCAGCAATAAATCCCCCGCTGCTGCTGGTAGTTGTTGGCTGGTGCAGCAGTAGCAAATCTCCTTATTTTATTTTTAGCGTGAATTTCATTCAGTGCGATGAATACGTAATGAATTTTATATGGTTTTTAGAATCATGTGGAAATCCTCTTTTTAGTTTTTTTGTCCTATTGTTTGAATTTTACACAGCTTGGAATATGTTTTATGCATAAAAAATACATGCACTCATCAAGTATCAGTACATACGAAAATTGGAACATCAATTTAGATCAACTAGATGTGACGATGGAATGAACAAAAAAGATGTGTGTCCAACAAAAAATACACAAATTAGTGGCGAGATTAAGTATGGTTATCAGTCAATTTTATCATTACTTTGCAAAACATTTTTCGGCGATAAGGGGAAAGAAAGGGCAAACAAAGGTTAGCGAGATAAGCAACGTTTTTCCCGACTTTGTGTTCTTCTTATCATAGTTTAACTCACAGAATCAACCCAGTTTTGTCCGGACTTTAGCCAATTAATGCAGATAAAATCAGAGATTTTGATTTACAAGAGACTGTTCATTAGTTTGATTGTGATTTGAATTCGGCGGAAATGTTGACAATTGACCTAATATTCATTTTTACGAATTCCTGATCAACATTAATTGAGTATCTTGATTATCATTTGTCAACTTGTGATGAGCTGCTGCATTAAATTGAAGTTACTTAAATGACATTATCAGTCTCTCCACTCAATAATAAATCTGTCTAACAATTAATGTTGGCTAAATCGTTTCACCGGTTGGAAAATCCTTATTTTTTCACGTGCGTTTTACGTACCAAAAGCAATCACCTTATCAAAAATTTAGATTGAGCAATACTTTTGACGAATAATGATTGGGAAATATGGACCTTAATTTAACCTGATGTGAACAAAGAGCATGGAACTCGTAAAAGCTATATAATTCTTAGTTTTATTGCTAAATCTGGTCAACAGGCAGTTTTAAAATGTAAAACCGAGAAAATGAATATCAAACCCAGGTGTGCACGTAAAAAATTTTGAATTGGTAATGCCAATTCAAAAGTTTAAAGTTTCTAAAGTTTGATACTTCGACCTCAAACATGAATGACATGTGTCGTAAACTTTAGAAATGCATAATGCATATGATCTGTAGAGATATTTAAAAAAGTAAATGGCAGTAGGATGCAAAAGGTAAGTCTTTGAAATTTCTAGTCGAAATAATGCGCAAGGAAAGAATCATTACAGAAACCAATAAATTCTGACAAAAAAATCTCCAGAGGGAGACAAACATGTAGTTAGCATTTTTACTACCTACGACAGACTAACTTTTGCTAGCGATGAATCTCAAGAGTATTTTTGGAGCTTCGGGCAAGCAAACTCTCAAACAGTAATAATGATGATCATCGTAGTTCAGCAAGAAAATTGTTCCTCGTTGCATTTTTTTACTCCTTCTTTTTTTCCACACAATGCATGCACACAACACAGCCTAAGAAAAAAAAACTTTTCAATTATCATCTGATTTGCATTTCAAATCGAGTAATCTTAAAAACTGCTAAGTGCCTCATTTTGAGCAAACAAACTCACTGCTTCACTATATCATTGTCCTAAAACTCAATGACGATGGTGATGAGATGAGATGGGAATCGAGTCTCAGCCTTCTCCTCTCACTTTCATCTTTCTTAGTAGTAGTAGCAGCGTATCTAAAACTGTGAGCGTTTTATTTTTCAAGAGAGAAGATTTGAATTTGAATAAGATCTAGCCAAGTACCTATCACAGTTTTTCTGAAAACATCCATCCACATCCAACTTAATTCACTGGGGGATCATCTCTTTTGCAACACAATGCAATTCACCTTTGGAACGAGCAAGAGTTGTGTGCTCAGAAAAAAAAGACGCAATTCCCACAGCTAGCAGTCTAGACCTGAGCCTGGGCCACGTTCTACGCACACCGTTGCAAAAAAATAAATGTCCGTACAAGGAAGAAGGAAAATGTGCTAATGAACGGTGTTACATATTGCATCAGCCTGCATGCATGTGTTGTTAGATAGCGACATCAATTCTTAACTTGGGATATATTCTATGCATGTCATGCTTCAACACATTTCATAACTTTTTTTCCTCACTTCCAATATAAATTGACTCACTAAAGAATTAATCACGTGAAAAGTCAATATTAGCTTTAATGATGGAGGTGGAGATGGAACGATGAAATCAATTTGAAACTAAAGACAAAAAAATATTAGGCGGAGGTGGGGGAGGAACAAAAATTGCTATCGACAGAAATAAGAAAAGGCCGAAGGAAAAATTGCGAACAAAAATTTAGTGCCTTTCTCTAGTCTTTCCCGATACTTCCCTCTACCTTCCTCAACACGCAGAAAAAGTCCTCATTCTGTTTTGAGTTCAGAGGATAAACGCTGGGGATTACACCAAATGAATATAGTAAAGTACAAGTTTTAACCGATCAATTTTCCACCAAGCATTGCGTCACAAATCTCATAAATAAGTCATAAAAGTGGAATACGTCCAAGAGGAAAGTCTAAGCTGCCAAACTATAGAAATCTTAAAGGTATATATAATCTTAACGACTCTAATTCGCTTACATACGTGGAAGGTAATACGTGCGTATGCAATGCAATGGACACTAACAATAAGACTCTACAAAATATTATATTTTTCCTCAATTCAGTTTCCATTTGCTTGGAAAAAAGCCCTACTCCTAATTCCATTTTATTTTTTTTTCTTGGAGTCAGTCACTCAGAACAGTACACTGGAATTTTTTTAGATTATTATTACATACATGGTATCGAAATGTAATAGTTTTGTTGATATTCCTTATTCCTCCATCAACTCAGTTCATATATTTTCCTCGGTGAAATATACGTACGTGAAGGCAATCTAACCAACACAAAACGATAATATAAAGCACTTTTTCTACCTGTTCTGCTGATATGGAATGAAATGAAAGTAGGAACTGAAGTTTATGTAGAGTATAAAAATGGAGAAGTAACGTTCACGTATTTCCGTTCCTTTCATATCATTCCAGGTTTCTTTCTATTCCTTTTTTTATTCTTCTGCCTCTTCATGAGCTTGACAGTCATTTTCTGAAATTACCGACTATGCCAAAGTTACTTTTTCCGTTTTCCCCTTTTCTTCTTTTCATTTCTTTTTGAATTGAATGTTCAACAGTAAATGGAGGCTTTCATTTCCACCATCATCATCATCATCATCGCATAGTAGTCATCATCTTACGTATGACTATGCTTACCACTACATATTATCCAATAATCGAATGAAATGCTGACAATACGAAGGTGAAGTGTGTAGCTTCTCAGTTCGCTTTTGTGACATTAAACATGAAAATTCTTTGAATGCTCTTTTTTATCAGACCCTCAAAAGCTTTTTTTTATAATTCACGGGTATCGTGCACAAATGGAAGCTGGAATTACTGAAGATTTGTTTACACAGACTAAAATTAACTAATCATTTGTCTCGCTCTTTCACTTTAATAGTTGCTTGAGAAAAGCTCCCTAATTTTTCCACCCCTATTATTACAATATGGCTCCAAATAATGGGTTCAATTTAACATTTTCTACCAAGAAAATTACAGGTTTTTAATATTTTTTACAGCGCATACTTTATATGGGTGGGCCTACCTCTACATGCACCAACTTAACAAATTTTGTTACGCATCATACGCACCCCTACCAAAGGCATGTTTACCCTTTCTTTCTCTTTTCCTGGAATGTTCGAAAAATATTTCCGAGTAATATTCTTTTAACTGCATCCGACATTTCTTTGGAACTTTTAACACCAATTTTGCACTCTCTACTCTTTTGCTTTTTTTATATTCGCTTTTTGTTTACTGGCATTTTTACTGCTCTTTCTCTAATCAACTTTTCTCCCAAGTTTTAAGCATTCCGTTTTTCATTTCCCTTTTCGCCCCACGAAAAAAGTCTGAGCAAGTCTGTCATGTTATTATATAGTGCTTAGATATTCTTTGTACTCGTTGCTCTCTCCAAATCTTTTTCATTCATCCACATTTAGAAGCACGACGGCTGTGAAAAAGAAGAAAACAAGCTCTCTTTCCCCCTTAAACTTTTTTTTCATTTGCATAATACTTGAGAAACATCTTATGCTTGTGTTTTTGTGCGTTAGTTTTAACTCGTGCATGTGTGTGCTTGTGCTTATTGTTAGCCCAGTGAAGTGAAGAAAAAACGACGTTTTTCCACTGCACTCTACTTGATTATGCATGCATATTCAATTAGCATAGAGTAAAGTTCAAGAGGGGAAAATATAGCAAAAATCTGAGGACTTTAGCCTGGTTTTGTTTCCTTTTTTCTGCCTATGCCCCTCTGTGCGGAAGCCACAATAAGAATTTTTAAATAACTTATTAGGAAAATGTGAGCTGTAGACGAATCAAGCATAGAATAAGTTAGTAGCTACCTACACTAAACTCACCCAAACTCTGTATGCAAGGAATGGCTGGGGTATTAAAAGAGTTAGTGATCTGGATAATGTGATGCCTTTAGGATAGAAGCAGGAAGAAACCGGAATGAGAAACTTTTTCTGAAACAAACCAGAAAAAAAGTAGGTAGAAAAGCATGTATGTACCTCATTCAGTAGTAGCCCTACTACATTGTCTTGTACTTTACTACACTACATAGTAGTTTTTATGCAACATTTTGGCAGAAAGAAAAAAGTTTTGGAGAGAAAGGAGAAGAAGCAGCAGCAGTTCATCACATAAATGCTGGAATATGAAGGGAAATGCATGTTCAAGAGAAAAGTAGATCATAACCACAACACGCGCTTTTGTTACAAAATTGTAATTCTCTCCTGTTCTGGTAACCTACCACGTCCTGCTTGGGCCTGATGTGAAGATGACGTTGTTTTAGACTTGGTGAAGAGGAGAAGAAGACGAAGACGAAAAGTGTATGTAGCATGAATGGAGACAAGGAATAAAACTTTTTCCCCTTTTTTATTACTCCAATCATATGAAATAGGGAAAGTACAAAGACACAAGGAAAATACGTAAGTGTGCAGTAAAAAAAGTAACTTGTGCCCTTTGACAGCTCAGATGAAAGACAGAAAAGGGATATGGATAGAGAGATAGAATTACCAGTACTGTCATCCCATATCCCCTTTGTTGAAAGGATGTGAAACCAAGGAAGGAATCATCATCATGCGACAATGTGTCGTCATCGTCGTTCGACTCTTCATGTATGTGTACTGCTGCTGCTACAACTGTTTCTCCGCTTTGGCTTTGCTTTCTTTCTCTCGAGGTATTATTGGATTGGGTTGGGTTGGATGGGTTCACCAGAATAAAAAAAGGAAGAAAAGTGATCCACTCACTCATTGACAAAAGAAAAGGAAGGGAAAAACTCTGTGCTCCTCTTCCTTTTCTCTTCTCCACTTTGTAACCATAACCAAAATTTTCTTGAGATGACAGGAACAGGAAGTCTGCCACCATGCCCTCTCTTTATGTTAGGCACAATAGGACTACTTTTTCAGTTTCAATCTCAAAAAATAAGAAACTTTTTTTCCTTTTTGTGTTTCGGCTGTGTGCGTTATGGAAAAAGTTATGAATGAGTGAGTGACACTACACTGCAACTAAATGCTTTTTCCTCTTTGAGGAGCACAGCAAGTCACTCATATATTTTTTTTAGAAAAGTCGCATGCTTCAACGAAATGTAAGTGGCGTATATCTCAGGAGAAAATTGCAAACATGCTGCAGCCGGAAACAAGAAAACTAGATTTTTCCAACCACCAAAAACTTATGAAATATCCGAAAATTTAATGAATCGGGTTAGGTTACGTATATTGTACTTGTGATAACATGTAAAGTACTAGGATCAGCGGAGCCGGGTTCAAATCATGCTGCTGCTTTTTTAATATATGCATGTTTGTATACAAACAAAAAATCACGAGGCTAGTTTTTTTTCGAGAGCTCATTTTTATGCAAAGCCTAAAAGATTTCATGACTGCCCTCTCACATTCTTTGTGTTGGACCAACATCGGAATAATTCCGCATGAGTTGAGATAAGGCAGTGAAAAATGGCATTTGGTCCCTGGCTTTCCCTGAGAATTCCTAGCATTTCTTGGATGATACTTGACAAATGTTTACTATTCACAGTGCAACCTTTAAAAAGGTCGGTTGGATTAAATAGATACACGTATATACATATGTGTCAATGCAAATGGAATGTTTCCCCCTCCATAGATTTAATTAGATTCGATACAATTTAAAATTAAAAATGAAAATCTGACTGGCAGCAAGCACTCCCGGGTGTAACGCGTGCCTTCCTGATACAATCAGAAATGAATTAGATTTTGTGTTTACAACTCAAGCCAATCAATCTCTTTCGCTTGACGATCTGAATAGATTGATATGTACTTCCCGTAAATATTCTAGAAAATTTAAATTTTCTCAATGAACGCTCCTCATCTCATCTAGTTTACTACTAATGCTATTGTGCGAAACGGAGAGGAAACTACTGAAATAAAGAATTACACAGGATGCTCCAGGTTTTTTTTCATCTTTCAAAGTAGAAGCGCCGTTTCAACAAAAGAAATCATTCAAAAGATCATTTTATTTGCCAAGAAGCAATCATTAAATACCACCTTCTAGTCAGCTTATAAGCAGTGTAATTGTAATGACAAATTCAGGTTGAAGTTGAAAAAGTAAAAAGAAGCGGGATAATATATTCTTCACATACAAATAAATAACCAAATCAGCCCGCGTGACATTTAAGAGTGTGCAAAAAGCAGTACAAATAAATTGTGAATCGCAATTCAAACGTAATTTGTTTCAGAAGGATAAGTACTTACTTAAGAAAAGAATGCAGTCCAAAAGAATTATGTTTTGCTGTGAGATTCTGTGGCTGTGTTTCGACAAGCTACACAAATACGTTTTCAGTTCTCTCATCACTCACTTGTACTACTAGTCTAGACTGTAAGATTTTTTGTTAAAAAAAGAAGTGTAATATGGAGGCAACTTAATATAAAAAACTTGTAAGGTTTTTTTTATTCCGTGGTTGACTCAATTCACCGCTTTTTTTTTTCTTCACTACAAAAACAGAAAAAAATGAAGGAACGAAGAAAACGAACTTACTTATTTCATGTAGTATTTACTTAAGCTTAAGCATTTTGTTTGTTCTTCTCTTGCAATGTCTGTGCATGTTCTTGACAATGAGCTAAAATTCCTCGGAGTCAACTTGAATTTATGACTGTATGTGCAGTGCACTATGCCTTCACGATCGTTTTTCTATTTCTTTTCCTTCCTTCTCAATTTCCTTCACTTCTTTGTTGCTTCTCCGCTCAACTTAAGTTTTATTATGGCTTCTCTCTTTTCTTTCGCTGCCTCACTCCTCTTTACTACGTTCATTCACAGTTGTCGCTCTATTTTGACTAATAAAATGTTATCTTGGCGGCGGCAGCGGTGTGAGTGAGTGAGTGAGGCGCGATGTGATACAATAATTACTGTGGGAGCACTCAACACAAAAACTGAACTGCAAACGAAACGCTGCTAACGACTTTGGATATCATCATTTATTCTCCCGACGACGCAACAGACCAAAAATGTACATAACATAATAAAAATTCCTTCATGACTTTTATTCTGTTGCTTCTGTAGAATGTAGAATAGTAGTAAAAATGTCCCCAACAACAAGAGCAAGTTGGTTTTTCATGTGACTCGATCTGTACTCGCAAACTTACTTACTTGATCGTCTTGTGTCACTTTCCACCAATGACCGAAAATGAGTTTTTTTCTCCTGTGCAAAACTGAAAACAGCTTCAAGTGAACCTACTTAGACTTATTTACTGGAAAAATGCAGAGGAAATGTTTCCGACAAAAACAGTAACTGAGAGTAAACGAAAGTAAGAAAACATGAAGGTCTGCTTTTTCCCCAACTTCTTTTTTCCATTAAGTTCATTCGTTAATTGAGTGCGTGGGGTTAGTTGTTGTAAAAAAACAAAAGGGAAAGCACAGAGTCTAAGTAATCCAATAATACTTAAACGCTCATTTCATTTGAGTAGTTTTTTGTCCTACTCGCTTAAAGCGATTATGTCCTAAAAGCTTTTAATTTTTTAGTTTGTGACAACGACAACGGCTACAGCTAAAAAAGGTTGCGTTGATCGTCTAAAAGTCAAGAAGTAAAAAGTTCTTGTTAAAAGTGCTTCACTTCTTCTTTTCACTTGTTTTCCTTTCTTATTACGCACTCACTACAGCGTTTCGTCCGTACTACTTATTTTTAAGCGGCGGCGGTGGTGAAAAGGTCCTTTGCTTTCACAACGTTTGACCTTGTGCCTTGATTACGTGTTGCATAAATAAACAAAGAGCAAACATGATTTTTTCTTCTTCGAAAGACAAAAGAAGTGTACGGAATGAAATGCGTTTTCGTTTTTTCAAAGAATAAAAGAGCTCACTTGTTTGTATAAGTATGTTCGCTCACTAAACATTAACATTACACAGTCAGTCAGTCGAAGTCGCATGTGATAATACGAGTTCACAACTGTACAAAATAAAACAAGAGTCAAGTCGCACACACAAAAGATCGCCTTTCTCTTTTTTTCTGTATCATGCCCCAGTCTCAAGAGAAGGGAAAACGATTGCCTACTCCACACCAGCTCCAGTTCACAACTAAACAACGTTCAACTTCGCTTCCAGCTAGAGCACTCGACTTAAAAGGCAAGCAAACCTCGACTCTTGCATTTGCCTTTGCATTTTGTGTCTGCCTGTTTCACACAAGAAAATTCTCCCTTTTCCTCCTTCTTCCGTAGCTTTTCTCTCCTTTTGGTGGACGGAGGACGGACGAGTCAAGTTTCTACTTGCAAGAAGAGCATTGCATTGTATTCACGAAAAAGCAAAGCAAGTACAGAACGAGAACGGGGGTTGCATTTTTGAAAAGTTTTTTTTTTTCAAGCAAGCCCCAGTGAGGAACTATCACGATCATCATTTTCCACAAAAGTTGTTGCCGCTTGTTTGTTGTATCCTTCATATCACATATTAAGCAAAAGCAACATGCAATGCAATGTTCTATGATGATGTTGATCATAGTAAAAAGCCTATTGCATTTGCTTTTTCTTCTTCTTGCATTGTATTGTATTGTGTGCTTTGATGGTTAAATTGGATTCATTGCGTGGCTCTTTGCTTGGCTTGGTTTGGTGACGAAGACGACGAGAGGATCCCCTCGTTTTATTCCAAAACCTTCTTGTGACACTCTGTGTGCAAGAGGGAAAACAAAAACGTCAACGTCACAAACATCACATCATACCGTGAACAGAATGCACACTCTCACACATGAAAATAATAATGTTTAGATTGAAGCACTTCTCTCCTTTTCGTGCTACTACGATATAATGAGAGAAGTAGCGTAAAACTGAATATTTTCAAGTTTGTCACGCCTTTCTCAAGGAGACCATCATCTCAGCTGGCTTGGCCTGAGTGGCGTGTAAAATACTCTCACTTTACCCATTCGAATTGAAAAAAGAAGTAGAGTTTTAAGACTATTGCAAAACTTTTTGGCTTAACAAATAATACAGAAAAAAAAGAATCTTTTTTCTTAGTCAATGGGCATCGTCTTCTTTGCACCTCAATTCCCTTCTTAGAGAGGAGCACATTGCATTGAAGAGAGGTAGATGATTGAGATGGAGTGAGTTAGTGGCGCTTCCTGAATACAGAAAAGTAGAGCGAAATGAGGACTAAGACGAGAGAGAGAGAGAGATGAGATGGAGAGATTTTTCTAAGGCTCAAGAATTGGTGACTTACAAACGGGGAAAAAAGAAAAAAGGAAAGAAAGGATCCCGACGCCTTCAACAGATGCAAGACAAAGCTGAGATGAACGTGTTTCAATGAAATGTGTGTACAAAGTGGTGGGAGGGCTTGGAGGGTGTAATGCAAGGATTTTGGGGAAAAGAAAAAACTTTGGTGGATGGATAGAAAAAACGGAGAAAGTGACAAACATCCTCTTTGTTCCTCAGAATGTTTTCCCAATGGTGTACATATGTAGAAAAAGATGTGATGTATAGAAGACAAAGTACCAGAAAAATATATACATGCTACAATATTATAAATTTCACTCTGCCTTCTTTCTGAAAAAAAGTTGAACAATTGGTTTAAAAAAGTAAAGAAACGGATATTGGTCTTGATGTGTACAAGGTGAATTCGAGGAGACCCAGTTTGGCAAAATAAAACATGCTTTCTTGACTTTTTTCTCTGAAAGCGGAAGAAGAAAGTAAAAACTGAGAATGACACAAAAAGATGCTGAGTTATGTATAACACTATCTTTTTCAGTTGGTGCTCTTAAGTTTTGGTTTCCAGACTTGCAGAGAAATCCGATTTTTATTCCATCTGGAAAGTGAAGTGATATGGGGTACAACAGCAGGAGGGCATGGCATTTTTTCCTTAACAAATAAAGTGAAAAAATGAATCTAGCTTTTTTGAGAGGAGGAGAGAGTGCATGTGATATGAAAAAGAATCTATCTTTTTTGCGTTCCCAGTCGTCTTCGGCGGCGCGTCTAGAAAAGAAGGCGACTCATTTTGTAACTTATTTTGTTGTACAAATGTAACTAATGGAAAGAATGAGAAGAGAATAGATAATCAAGTCGGTTGTTGGTTCAAGGAGATAGGAAACAGGAGCAAGTGGGTTCCTTCTTCCTTTTCCTTAAAAAATAATTTTTGAATGAGCACGAGCACGTGCCTACTTGGTGTTGAGATTAAAAAAGGACCGAGCCAGGCCATGCAATGCCATATAGCATACCATGCCACAACAGACAAACCAAATGAAGAAACTTCGTTAACTGATGAAATTTACTTCCAACTTTTTTTGGGATTGAGTAGAGCTGCTATGCATCATCATCAAAAAGAATGACTATACATTTGTCTTAAGTGTGAGAACAGATGTAGAAGTAGAAGCGGATGTATGCTTAGCAGACAAATAAAGCATAAGGAGTAAATAATGTTAATTGCACAATCTTAGATTGATAACCCATGCAGGGAAAAGGTTAAAGTAATTTACCTTATCAACTCGACTGTCAGGAAGTAGACATGGCTAAAAAGCAGAAGCAAATGGTCTGTGTAGGAAAAGCTTTTTGCAGTTTTCATCCACTCCTATTAACCAACTCTTCACGTTATCTCTGGGGTATACTCTATTCAGCTTTGTATGGGAGAACAGGGGCACGTTTGTTTTTCTAGTGCTAATTACTTTGAGTGTACGAAATGCACACAAGGAAAAACGTGTGCGAGAGACACAGAGAGCTTAGAGAAGAGGTGGCTGATGAAGATGATGCTACTGATGCTGCTTTGTATGTTTTTTCCGTTTTCACCAATTTCCAACCTACACTATTACTTTCTACCTTTTACATGTGAAATGGAGTGGCAAGTAAAAATAGCCTGCTTTTCCTATTACTTTTCGAATTATATTATACACCGGGTTTCCTCAAAGCTCACAGGTGTTCAACAACCTTAGTTGCTCTATATCTTTGAAAAAAGGAACGAGAAAAATCCAATCTCTTTGTAACTTATTTTATTCACCGGTCCGTAGAATGGGGAGATGAGATTTAATTTTGTAAAAAGGGGCTTGCTTCAATGTTTGTACCGAAAGGGAGCCGCTCACGATCTTCTCCTATCCACTACTCGTTTTAATTACCTTTTCCTTATGTATTCTCAGCCAGGTTGAGGGCGACTATAAAAAGAAAATTACTTTCTTCGTCCAGGTCACCTTTTATAGATGCAAAGGTTCGGGGTCCTAAAAATCTTTATGTCGCGTTATTTTTTTTTCAAGCAAAAAGAGAAACATTGTATATTTGTGAGGCTACTTTTTGCATGTCGGGGAAAATCATCCGTGACAATACATTTCTAAAGACATGACATTATGTTGCACAATCTTCTACACTGTAATCCATTTGCTTGAGGATGTAATGTTGCATCCCAAATGCACACAATGCTAATAAATTGCATGACCAACAAACGACTCATTCGTTCTCGTTCATGGCATATCATTATATGACTTAACCTTATCGCCATCATCATCATTATCGTCATGAGAGAAAATAACGGAGATATAAACGGGAACGAGCAATGATAACGGATAATGATGCGTTATTTTCAGGAAAAAACCCCGTGGACATTATACCATCCCACGGTAGCAGTGGTATCATGGTTTCATGAACCCTTACCTTATGTGCACGTAATTCGTTTACCACTTTCTCCTAAGCGTACATGATATGGCTTATCATACCTTGGCTTCACGAAATCCCACTACCAATTCATGGATTTTTATTATGGATAGAGAGCTTACTGAGTCAAAAGATGTTGAGTCGAGGGTGTGTGTAATATTCCCCAGCAATTACTATCATGATTATCTCTCACATACCTCTAAACTTACACGAAGCAGCGTGCATCAACGCATAATTCGTGTAACCCAATATCGAGAATATTAAATCTAAAAAAAAATTCTCTCCATCTCGATACTATTGAAGTGGAGGATTTTTTCTCTACCACTTATTTAAATGATGAAGCCACATCCACAAAACATACAAGAGTTTTTGCTCCTTTGCAAAGGAAAACCGGGGAAAAGAAAACCTCGTCTTTATATTCACAACAGGAAGCGGAGAACGTGGTATTGCACTGAAAAGCTTGCTGCTGGAGCAGTCCAAATCATGCAGTTACTCGGTTTCTCTTCTCTCTGAACCAACTCAATTTAGGTATATGATCAGTGCCGCAGGCTTCCCAAACACTTTCATTTTCGGAGACGAAGAATCATCATCATATCATACATGTGAGAAAGAGTTGAAATAGAATTATTTGCAGAGAGGGGGCAAAGCTGCTCTGCTACTGCTACTACTGCTATCACTCTTTTTATAGAATATTCCAGGATTTTGCCTAGGATTGAATGAATGAATGAATAGGTCATAGTGTTATCTTAAGCGTCAAGCGGTCTTCTTCCTCTTCTGGAAGAAGGAAAGACTTGTGTATCATTCACATAATCATCATCATCTCCATGACACGGATGACATACAGTAGCTTTCTCAAAGCTCAGCAAGAGATCTCACAATAATAATAATAACAGAACGCATAGAGTATCTCACTGCGGCGATCATCATATCATGTTCTTTCCCAAAAACTTATTTCTCTTCTCCTTGTCTCACTCAAATCTTTAAGTGTGTCTCTGTCTTCATTCATTCATATAATGCAAGAGCACAACTATAACTACTACTTTCTTCTCCTACCGCTTGCTGTGTGTGTTGTGTGTACGAGCGAGTTAGTGTGGTTTACTTTGGTTTCACAAGAGGAACAACTTGATGACGACGCCATAAAATGTAAAGAGGACGAGAAATGAACGTACTTATGATTTCTTATCACTTTATGTCAAGCCAAGCATATATACGGCTGTGATGATGTATAGAAGGTGGTGGTTACTGTTTCTTTCTACTTGAGAAAATATCTGTAGAGAGAAAGAAGAGAGAAAACCACATATAAGCTGTATCATGATTATGATGATAGTGTGTAATAATAGTAATGTCATGTGTATAAAGTTACTTTACTCGGTGTCATAACTTTCCTCACTCCTTTCTCCATTTTTTCTCTCTTTCTCCTTCCCCACCAGTTATTAGGCTCATATGCATAGAGACAAAAAACATTACATTTTTTCCTATTTTTCCTATCTTACTCGGGTTTTAAAGAAAATGATTTCTAGTTTTTCATGTTCTTGTTTGTATTACTGGGGTGGGTATGGCGGTGATGTCTATTTAGGGAAAGCAGTCAACCAACACAACTACGTAACAAACCGAAATGAAGAAAACATAAGTACATATTTTCATTTTTTGTCCTTGTTTTTCTTTTCTTCAGTCATCGTGATCGTTCTCTTCTTTTGATATAAAGATTTTTACGTGCATGCAGCACGGTGCAATGACTGTAATAATTCAGAGAGAAGAAAAAAACAGAAGAAGAAAAAAAAATAACTTTTTTTCTTGTTCACTATTGTGAACACTATTAAAGAAATAAAGGAAGCACGGTAGCAGATGTGAGTAAAGAGGTACAATATTTTTTCTGCTCCTCCTTAGATATATTTTTTTTCGTTTTGGTAAGGCACAGCAGGAAGGAAAGATCGAACCGCGAGACAATGATACATAACTAACGAACATAAATGTAGTAGTGGTTCTATTGTTATTCGTCAGGTCTAGACTCTTCTTATGTTAGATTATTATGGAAATTTGTAACGTTCTTTTATGAAGCAATAGTATGTACCAGGCTATCATCATTATTGCTACATTTTTCTTTTTGCGAAATCTGCTTAATGTACGATCTATAATTTCGAGAGAAAATTGTATTAGAAGAAAAAATGAATTGTTCCAAGTATACTTTTTCCATGTCGAGTCGACATCGTTATGATCGAATGAGTAGAGTTACAAAAGAATTTCCTTTCAACTTCAACTTGTTAGGTAAGAAAATAGTCGTACAGAATAGAAACATATCTATGGGTATGCCATGCCATATGAGTATCGAATTTGGGATTGGATTGCTCAATGCACTCATACTATGACAATAATATAATATGTAACAAGCGAAAATACAATACAGAGAGGAACTTGTCGGTGCCCTGCCTTTTCTTCCTTGACAATCTAATTCTGATACATATTTGTGTCCATAATGATAACTGAATCAGACATTTCCTTGAAGAGGGGAAAAATTCAAATTTAACTCCTTTCTAGGTTGGATTCTTCTTTAGCTCCTTCAGAAGTACGACGATACGACTGACTACAATCAATGGTATTCACATTATTACTACAACGCAACGATTCGACATTTGTATTTACTTTCCTAATAGGATTCATAAATAGAAAAGGGAAGAAGTAGAGTGAGGGAGATTGAGACGCAAAACCCACTTTCCCAGACAAGATGAGACATGGAGAGAGGAGAGAAGAAAATCAGGAGAAAGATTCGAGTTTCCTAGGAAAATGTAAGAAAGTAGTACACAAGATTGGTTTTTAGTTTGTACAAGGATTCGTTTCTAGCAAATGAAACGATGAACGTCATACATTTCTGCTTCTTGTGCTTCTTTAGTAAATAATACAAGTATCACAGAAGATGTATTTCGGTCCAGCAACAATCTGCCAACACTGCTTCAAGTAAAAGAGCTGGTAGTGGTAGTAGTACTTACTTAGGTGTGTATGCATGCATGTATTTACAAGATTGAGAAATGTATGTATGCTTTTGAAGTCCTCTCAATTTTTTGTCATCATTTTCAAAAGACGAAAAAACGAAGTATCGGTGATGCGCATCAACTTTCTTCCTTCATTTCATCTGTTTGCTCAATTACAATCCATTTCATATCATTTTGGATCCCCATTCCCATCAAGCAGATCTAAAAAGGTTTTCATAACAAGAAACTCTTGTTCGCTTTTTCCTTCTCAAAATCAAGAGGCAAATGTATCTAGGACAGTTTTAAAAGGCTAAACTGACGTTTTGTGAGCGGGGAAAGAGGAAACATATAATGTCGGAGGGTGGAAGAAGACGGAGACGATTTACTTTATGAGAGTAGAAAATCTGAAAGGGATAGGGATAACCATAAACAGAAGAAAGATAGAAGCCGACTTAAGAGTTATGACTGAAGGATGCCAAATGAAGAGGAGAGGAAGGGAGAAAAAGAAGGGATAAGTGAGTACCACCATCCATAGAACTTTTCAGAAATAAGAATGTGACGACTCTCAATCTGTATCTTAGCTTTTCTGCATCATCGCCAAGCAAAATCTTTCCCTTCCATTCTACCTTCTCCAGCTTCGTTTCATCTTTTCTTCATTCATATGATTCACTCAAAAATGGCTGAAAAAATGAAGCTCAAAGTCCAAACACCTTACGTACTTCCCTTTTAACAGGATTTTTTTTTGTAACCGTGTGCTTATATTGCTTCCTTACTTAAAAGAATGTGCGTTATACTTACATTTACCATTGTGCTCCAAGCAAAAAGATGGTGTTGGTGTGGTCATGTGGTTTGTTTTTTCTAGCATTATCTTTTCCACTAAATGAAAAAACGTCTTCTTAAATTCTCAATCTCAAGAGCCTTTTTACTCATTCGGGCTGGAAAGAAGGAATCTGTTGGAGCTTTTCTGTCTCCTATTCTGTCTTCTATGGGAGCGTGCCGTTTGCGTTACCATTTTCCCAGCTTACCGAATTCTCCTCTCTTCTTTTACTAAAATTATATGAGATTGTGAATGGTGACGTTTACTTAACGGTAGCAAGAAAGCAGCCATCCAATGAAAATAATAATAACTTTGATGATGATGACGATGAGGAGGATAAAGATGATGCTTTATTTTGATGATGATGATGACGAAGATCGTGGTGCCGATGTTCCTGTTGATGATCATCTGAGAAGAGAAGGAAGGAAAATGAATTACAAACTATAAGAGAAAAAGGGTATATAGTATCTAAAAAATGAAATGGTTTACATGTAAAATTAGGAAATCTCCAACTGGCACACCACACAGTCATAGTCAGCTGGAAGTGGAAAAGGGAAAGAAAGTCGGAAGGAAATCGGAGAAGCTCAAATTCTACAAGCTATGGTATGGTATGATATGATAGACCCCATTCTCTTGATACATGTGCGAGCTACATCGACGGACAAAAGGATCACATTAGTCATTTCTAAAGATTTTAAAGCACTTTTTACTATTTACTTTCTTATTCCCATATTTGTGTGATTTTAGCTTTAGATGTTGTATGCATGTATGTATGTTCGAAAAGTTAAGAGTGGGCTTCAGATAAAAGCACTCACTCTAACTCTTACGTAATCGTTCTTGATCTGAAAACAAGTATCAATTCACAAACTTTTTGTTCAAGTGGTTCAAGAGCAATAATAATGGTCGTAAGGGAGAATGCAAGAGGAAATACAGGGAAAAGAGGAAAAGGAAGAAGAAAGAGTCAGAAAATTGAGTCAATTGAAGGTTTTTGTCAGAGCAAAGAAGAAGATAAATGCAGTTGCACTTTAGGTTTATTATTTTGAATCCCAAGTGGACTCCTGTTGTTTCATGAGTCTATTTCTCCTCTTTGGAGAGTCCAGTCAAAAAGTAAGGGAGAGGAGTAGACCGCTCTGGAAGATGGATAGCTTTCAGTCCCATCATCTACACAGACACTCACTCACACACACAACATCCCAAGCTCAGCATAACATTTCAAGGAGGGAAGTGTTAGTAAAAGTCGTTGCTTATAAGCCGGTAGATGATACAGCACGTAAAAAAGTCGTTGATGGTTGTTTCCTTATGGCAAAAATATTATAGTGTATTAGGTTGTGTATGAAATGATGGGATACTAGCTTTTTACAGAATAAAAAATGGCTTATGCATCTTTCAAAGTCATATGAGAATGGATATGAGATGGGAAAAGCGGAAAGAAAGAGGAACACAGAACGGAACTCTCCCTTTTTTTCTGCTTGCCCCACTCCTGTGTAGCTTTGCACTAATAGGCAAGCCAATTTCAAAGTTGAAGCTTGTCAAAAATTTGACAGTTTCGATCGTATAGTTTATTACTCTGAAAAACAGCTTTTGACTCCCAAGTATTTTCCGAAGAGGGAGTGAGATCTTTTCCATAGAACGGATTATGATGTAATGATAAACTCTTTGAAACAAATAACCTATACATATTTCCCCTGTCTACCGAGGCCAAGAGAAAAGAGGAAAAATTGAGAGAGGCTTCTTCTTCCTCTACAAAACCCATGAACATTGAAAGGTGGGTGGATGATGGTTGTTTCGTGGGGTATGCGCGTCTCCTGGGTGCATGCTATTTTTTTGTGAATGCACAACGCTTTAATACTCATAGTCAGTAAACTTAAGACATGTCAGATCAACTCAATGTTTTTTGGGTGAAAAGAAAACTGAGCGAGAAAGACTTATTTTTACTTTCTCGTGAGCATAAATGCAAGAGTCATCGAGCTCAGACGCAATTTTTATTTACAGAAGCATGAATACATCAAAAGCAAAGGTGGATATATGTATTGATAATGTTTGCCTCAAAAAATTTATTCCATTTCCAGTCAATTTTTTTTCCTTCTCTTTGCTGAAAAGAACATCACGATGATCAACTACTTACAATATACATTGAACAATATATTCCCTCACGAAACACGCAATTCCCTGCCAAACCTAGAACGCGTATGGTAAACAAGAGTATTGCATAACGTAAATGAAATATTATCCCCTCTAGTCTATTATATTGGTTGTGTTTTGTGTGTGTGGATGAAGTATTTTTTTACAAGAAGACCACATCGACACACAATTTCATTCCGCAATGATGCTGAAAATTTTTTCCCCTCCCTTCAATTACTTACACCGTCAAGAAAAAGAAAAGAAGGGATAAAAATTTTTGTTTCTCGATCCCTTTCCTTGCTTACACTCTATAACAAGAATGAAAAAAAAGCTTTAAGAAAAATTCTACTACCTTTAAGTAGATATATATGCCATGCAAGTTTTACTTGTTTTTCTTTCCTAGTGGGATCAGACTTGAAAAAAGAAGAATTTACTCCGTGGGCTCATCCATCCTTTCTCTCCTTGCTGAGCTGTCACTCACTTGAAGAAGGGAAGAGAAGGATGCATGTAGTAATACTTACGTACTACTTCTGCATGAAATTGTCTATGCCATCATCATCGTCATCATCATCTTCTTCTTCTCGTGCCTTGCATGACTTTCTCTTGCTTAATTCACTTCTTTTCTCTCCGTTTTACGCAACACAATATGGGAAAAACCCTGGACTGATGTGTGTGATCATGGATTTTTTTTAGTTCAATGGAAAGTCACTGGGCTGTCGACAAAGGATAAACAGAAGGAAGGATTCCCACCCTTTCCCTCTTCTTGTGAAAGAATAGGGGTTTTAAATCTAGAAATGTATTATTGTTGAATGCATTTCTACTATTACGTTGTGTTGTAGTTACTGCTGCATTTGAAATTATCGTTGGTTCGTGAGTGAGGAAAAATAGTAATCCTTAACACTGGAAAATATTTTTAGAAAGATCGTGTTTCGTGGACATTTGGGAAAGCTACATGGCTTAAAAGTTGACATGCAGTGTCAACGTTGTCGTCAAACACGACAGACGACCAGTATTTTTACTCTGCACAGATAGTAGGAAGTAGAAAATAATGTTTTTGTGAAAACTGAAAATACAGAAGGTCTCTATTTCTTTCTTTTCCTTCTATGGTTGGATGAATCCAGAACTTGCAACCGCTAACAACAGAGCCCCAATGCATCCAAATCCAAAAGATTTAAAACTTGAGTTTTGCTGAAAGGAAAAACTTTTTTCCTTCCTTCCTGCCATAAAGTAAATCTAAAGTTTTGTTTGCCCAAAGGAGGAGAGGAAGTCATACTACCGCAAAATGAGTACAAATCAGATGTGTAATCATTTACACAAGGGGAGAGCACTTACAAAAACCTCTTTACAGATCTGTCGTGTGGAATTTTTTTCGAAATATGTATAAAATATATTTATAGATAATCCTAAAAATTTCCATCCAATTGCCTCATTACTCGACCATTTTGTCAAGCGCACTGCACAAAATAACAAAATCTTTTCATACGAAAAAAAGTTTATTGAATCATTCGAGTTTGCTACCGAGTGATAAAAGATCTTTCTTTTTTTTTGTGAAAACCCATTCAAGTAATTCAAAAAGAAGAGAAAATATTTTTCAGAGAAAACATCATAAAAAGCCATTAAATATATTACCCAAACTGGCTTGGCTGGTTACAAGACTTTTGGGAAAGAGATTACTAAAAACTCGAGGAATATCACGTTCTTAAAATGCACTTTCGAAACTTTTCCTATTTGTCAATGCAATGTCGCCATCATCGAAAAGGCATTGAGCGAATAAAAGGGTTTTCACCGTAATGATGATGATGATGACGACGAACGATGAATACTTTACGAAGGAATAGAAACGATATTATTTATTATATCCTTCGCTCCACTGCCTAAGTAAAAAAGCCATTCATCTTTGAACGAGTGAAATGTCTCGGAGAGTAACGTACGGCTTCCTTTACGAGCACATGACAGGAGCCTATTTGCTTTGTTATTTATTTCAAGGAATAATGATTTGCGCATTTCTCTGTCGAGTTGTGAGATGATGAAGGAATACTCCACATTTTGTTTTAGGCTATTGCATTAATGCTTATACATATACCTTTCGTTTTTCGACAACAGCTCAACTTGACGTTCTGAGCACAACCCCTTCTCAAAAATCGGAGAAAATCTAGAAATGTCAAGGACTTCCCAACCCCATTCAATAATAAATCTTTGAAAAGTAACTTTCACAAAATTTTGTTTTCTTACTTGAAGTGGAGTAGAAGTAGAACCAGAAGTACTTTCACGTATAGAAAGCTTATTATTAAAATTATTTGTAGCCTTCTGCCCTAACGTACGTTTTTTGGCCGTGCCCCGAGGAACAATACAAGTGGATTTTGAATGACGAACAACCGCCACCATGATTTCCATATTTAATTCCGATTTCCCCTTGCAAGCAAGAAAGGAAAACCAACCTCAACTTAAAAGTGTTTTTCTTCGTTTTGTTTACACGACTGCATTTCTCTCACTCTCTGGATGAAATTCCCTTCCTTCAAGCCGTAATTTACGTTTTCAGTCGGACTGACAAGAAGCTAATAATATGCATCAAGAGGAGTAGCAAAAAGCAGACGACCAGACGTCAGAAACAAACGTTTTGTCCCCGTTTTCCCACCGAGTGAGTGAGAGAGACAGAGAGAGAAAGGACGAAAGAGGAGCAAGCGTTTTACACTTTACACACATGGAATTATTCGTCTTTGTCTTGTGCAAAAAGCACTTCGCTCTCCACTTTCCCTTTCAAATGACTAGAAAGTCCTTTCTTTCACTCACATCACACACACACACACACGAGGAGAGGAAGAACAATGTTTTTAGAGGATGCATGAGGAGAAACGTAAAATGCAGAGATTTGGAGAACTGCTTTTCTAGTGTCCTGTACCCTTCCATAAAAAGGATTACTTGTCCCCAGCTTAAAAAGGGAACAGAAATGGAGGAGTAGGAATGCAGCAGGAAGGAAACAGATTCATATAGTTTACTTTATTATGTTTAGTGTGAGAAAATTCTACTGAAGAAAAGTGAGAATAAAACCGCCAACTTCCATCCAACAGAAAAAGCAGCAGTTGTTGTTGTTCTTACTTACTTAACATACTCAGGGCTCATGTTGTTGTGATTCTTTCTTTGACTTTGACAAACTGCCTCCAACCTCAACCGCATCCAACTTTTCAGTTTGTGTTCCGTTTTTAAGCTTCATTCTTTCGGGTTTGAAAGTTGTGTACATTTGTTCGCTCTTTCAAAAGAGGAAGAAGAAGGCAGTATAACAGCCACCTTCATTTATGCGGCAAAAAAACCTTTTGTGTTAAACTCAGCGTTATTATTCTTGTTGATTCAGAATGAGCGTAATAATGAGCGTTTGCCTTGTGCTTTACTCTATCTGTGCTTCCTTGAAACTTGACTCTACTCAACCAAAAGGGTGAACAAACGTAAATGGATGGGACCATCAAGAAAGAAGTGGGGTAGAGTAGTAGAAGAAAGAAGAACTACAAACTTTTTTGCAATAATAATAATAATGGTAATACAGTAATGAAAGGAAATAGGAAGGAAAGACGAAGGAAGGAAATCACATGCATAAAATGAAATTGAAAAAGGAAAAGTTGCCAAACTTCTGGTGTATATTTATGGGAGCTAATAATATCTGATAATGGGAATAATAATGGGAGGTGTACTTATTCCATTATACATAAATTCCTTTTGAAAAATGAGTGGCTAAAAAGTTTTGAAATAAATATGTAGGTTGACTTGCCTTCACTCGTTATTAGCACTGGAGAACAAAGCTAAAATGTGCCAATAGAATGGGTAGGAGATTGTTTTCCCTTGTTTCCGTCTTTTTGTTTAGCTTTGGCTTAGTCTTGTTATTTGTTATTGTTGATAGAAAGTTTCCTGTTTCATAATAAGCTAGTTTGCTAGGGATTGTTTTCACTTGCGGAGAAAAGTGAAAGCAGCTTCAATAGTTTTCTAGGAATGTTGTGAAAATAGTAATAACGTTTACATTTGTGGTTTACAAAATGTTGACTAATACTACTTGTATTTTTCCGAGGGCTCATTATAAAGGAATTTAGGGAAAATTTACATCCTCTATTCACTCAAAAAGTCCCAGTAAGCTTAATTATTAAAAATTTTCATAAAACGTTGTCAAAACTTTCTCTTCTTACAAAAGCAACATGTCAGAAATATGAAGCCAAAAAACCACCCAACAAAAAGGATTTGAAAGAACAATGCCTACCTTTCTTAATTAGCGAACGACAAATTGGATTAGGATCGCAAGCTTTTGTGATAAGTCAGCCAACATTTTAATGATCTACTTAACAAGTTTTTTTTTTTAATTATGAAGGACAGTTTGTTTTTTTATTTGTGTTTTTTGCTCCAGTTTAACAATTTTTTTATTTAATCCAAGTGTATTAGTTATAGTTGCTTTTGAAAAATGAATAAACGGCAATGGTCAATTTTGGGTATATTTGAAGAGCGTTTACCATGTCGAGTGGCGTATTAACCATGTGCATGATAAAATCAGAACTTTGGATTACCCTAAGGTCACGGATCCGGATCTCTTCCTGAGTTTCTCTGGCAGAGATGAATGGACCTTTGAATTTATGTAGTGCTTTGTTTAAGGCAGTGCATTTTTCCTCCGTCTCGTCTCCCTCTCACGCTCTAAGAGGTCCCACTATTACTACTGGAAACCATTACACTCGATCGATTCAGAGTTCTGTGAAAAAAAGAGGGATCCAAAAGGAAGAAGAAAAAAAGTAAAAAGGAAAGAAAGCATGGAGAAAAATGCAATTTGTTCTCCGTTAGTCAAGTGGTCCGAAAAATCATCGGATCTCACCAAGCGAGAAATTATTTCACTTGGGGCATCAAACCAACTAACGAGTAATGTCCACAGTCCGTAGGTCTTCGATTTGCTCCAAATTTTTCATGCAAGTAGCGTTTGGTGAGAAAGTAATTTGTGCAAAGTTTCTGAAGTCACCCCTCCCATTTGCAATTTTTATTGCAAATTTATTATTCGCCAAAACAATAATGGTGTAATTTAAACGGGAAAATATACGTGAAAAAAAAATCATACCACAGGTACCCTACCTGTCCAAACTTTGTTTTTTCCTGTCATGTCAGTGAATAGGGCGATACAAACAATTACTTCAAGAAAATTTGCGTTTTAATGAATAATCATGTCCATCAAGAACCATGTAAAAAACTGAAAGATTGGACAGATCTGTGGTGTGATTAGTTTTCAGGTGTATTTTTCCATTTAAAAAACACCATTATTGTTTTGGCGAATAATAAATTTGCAATAAAAATTGCAAATGGGAAGGGTGACTTCTGAAACTTTGCACAAATTACTTTCTCATCAAACGCTACTTGCATGAAAAATTTGGAGCAAATCGAAGACCTACGGACTGTGGACATTACTCGTAAGTCAAGCAGAGTTTAAGAGGATTCTTCTACCTCCACCAACCACCGGCACCATACCACAACCGCAACCATTCTTTTTCTCTCTATCTCTAAGCCCACTTTTTATCTTTTACGTTAAAAACAGTGTAACTTTAAACTGAATTTTATCTTTCTCAATTTTCATTACCAAAGATGGGTTTATATACCATACCTTACCTTATATGGATATGTGTGTTTGCCCTGAAATTGTACAGGAAATTGATGTAGATTTCATTTCCATTTTGGCCTCAAAAATTCATTTTTACTAGGAACGTGCTCGAATAATCCCATCCTATCGGATGATATAGTGCGCATACCAAGTCCCGGGGTAATAAAACATTAAAATTAATGCTTTCTCACTTTTTAAAAGCCTTCCTAGAAAAAAAAGATAATCTGAATGTGAGTGTGAGGCAACTATCTCCCTCATCTATTTCATGCTTGATTCACATTGAAACGCGCATACGACAGCGGAATTCTGGGATAATCGGAGTGGTAAGCAAATTACTCGCGGCGGTAACCGTGGTGTTTTTACTGACTCCCGTTGCGGATTTATTTTCTCTAATAGTTTTAAAAGATTTTTTTATACCATCTCAGTTAGTTACTGCATAAGATCACGCTATTGTGTGCGTGCCATATCCGTCTAAATACTGATGAGATCATGCTCATATTTCTACATAAAAATACCTACAGTATATCCTTTCACTCTGGCCATTATGGAATTTTTGTTATAGCAACTAAAACTCCTTAGTCCATTCGGAGGATACGCAGTTGCTGCTGCTGATGATGATAATGATATAGCATTTGTAAAGCTGAAATGGTCTAAAAGAGATGAGATGAGATATATGTGAACAGGGTCTCCAGAAGTGAATGAATAACGTGCTGGCCAAGCAATAAAAAAGCCTCAAATCTAGTATGAAACCAACGAATTGGAAAACCAAACTAATGTTGTGTGTTAAGCCCTTGATGACAAAATATATTTGGACTGCTATACGCTACGAACAGAGGGAAAGTCACATTGAAGTAAAGAGGGAGAAGATTTGATGTAGTAAATGCTCATGCAATAATAATATGTCGTGTTTGTTCAAGACTTGGAAAATAATGTAAAGCTTCTTTGTGGTACACCCGTGGAAAAAAAAGTGAGTTGGGAAGTGACCGACGGAGACAAGCATTATCTCATCCAAGCTTCTTCGTGCTTGTGTAAGCTTCACCCAGTCAATACTCATTTCTTTTACGCCGTTTCCAATTACTTACCCTCGTGTGCAACTCTCACTGTCTCCCTTACTTTCTTGTCGCCATGCATTTCTTCAGAGATGTGAAAGTGGTACGATGGCGGGTGCAGGGATGTAGAAAAGTCATTTATTCATTTCATTGAGAATAAGAGAGAAAAACGAGCGCCACTGTGTTTTGTGCCTCTCTCGATCTGCTGCTGTCTCCGTGTGCATAGCTTTTTTTCCTCCTTTCATAGTCTATTTCAGACAAAAATGTGATGTTCTGATTTAATGGAAGAGATGGGGAAGGGATGTTCCCTCTTATTTGTATTCTCTTATCTCATGAACAATCGAACAGATTTTTTCGGGAAAGGCAGTAAAGAAAAAAGTCATTCGTCTTTTCAAGGGTGAAACACACGAGGAAAACGAGGGACGACAGGAAGGAAGCTGTTGCATACATTTCATTTTCGTGCATTATTGGATGTTCGGTTATTGCTACAAGGACGTAATAATGGGGAGCGTGATGTGTGCACCGTACTTATTATTATTTTCATTGCCTCTTGTTAACAAAGCTGTAGATTCTCTGGAAAAATAAAAAAGTCGAAAAAGAACCTCAGAGAGCCCCTTTACGTTTATTACATTTTTCTCACTGCTTCTTCTTCTCCTTCTTCCCATGTGGGCGTCCATGCAAGTGAGACGTTAAATCAATAGGGAAAAAAATGCAATAACTTTTAGAAGATACTAAACCTCTGCCACCTAACATTTCACCTCATCTCATCTCGAAGCCTCCTCCTCCTCCGCCTAAGTAATAATAGACGCTTTACAGGCTTCTGACCTCTAAACCAAAAAAACTCATCTCATCCTCATCCCTCGAATAAACAGAAACAAAAGAAACTTTCCTTTAAAAAAATATGTATACATTTCTACTTATTCTTGGAGCATTTTGTGTTGTTGTTGGTGAACATAACTTGTACTCGAGTCGAGGAGTCAGAAGAGACAGAGAGGAAGGAAGGATAAGTAAAAGGGAAGGAAATCATTGTTTATTATTGAGGCTTTTGTCTCGCTTTGGCTATAGGCCCATTCTCTTTTGTGTAAATTACTATTTACGATAATGAGTTGCTAGTGATGGCAGTTTGCACAATGGGTCTTGTGGAGGTGGTGGTAATGACGGTGGTATGGTCTTTGGTTGTTTTGAAACTGCTTGCTCACTACTGGGAAACCTAGCACTATACTTTAGTATATTACTTTACTAACTATATTACCTTTTCACTATAATCACTGTCGTGGTTAGATTTGGCTGGAAGAGAAGGAAATGAGGATAGGTATCTGTGTATCTCCAAAAAATAGTCCAAGACAGTGGGATTCCTCTTTCCTGTAAAATCTCATCTTGCGGTGAAAACCGAGGCATCAACAAAACATTGCATCATTTCCCGTAAAAGCCTATTAGAAGTATTCATTGCATCGAAAGATTGTCATTAATTTCACTTCAGCAGCTGTTAAACACACACACTCTTCCAGGCGTTCTATACTGCCCGCAGTGTACGTACAAGAGAACATCGTATCAAGTAAAAAGGGAAGTTGGAAACATGATGGCTGTTCTTGTTTGTTTGGTGGTGTGAGAGTGTGATCAACATCAAAGTGGCTTTCACCATAATTATTAGTTTCTCTGAGGAAAGTCATCAGACGAAGTAAATGCCATCACCGCCAAAGTGAGAGGATAGTGAAAAACGTGAGAATGAATAGAAAATCTAAATGGAGGAAGCTTACACTCCATTCATTTCATTAGCTTCGTTGCACATTACTGTCCGATAAAGTATACATGGCCTCCAGCGTGAAACTAATGGCTGTAATGATTTCCAAGAATAGAATGAAGGGGAAATTTTTTTCTAGTCCACGTCCTCATCTCACTACCGACAACGCACATTATATGAGTTTTGCAGTCTTTCAATATTTGCTTTTGTTCTAATCTCAATAATACAGGGAGAAGGGGAGCAGTATGGATTTCGGTACTTAAGCAAAAATTGAGAGGAAACTTTCCAAAGTCTGCTTTCAATCCCTTCAAATAATTCAATAACTAAGAATTTTCCTTGTTTAAATATTCAAATTACATTATTAGATGAGCATCCAAACTCATCTCCTTCACTGAACTGAAGTCTTTGTTGAATTATGGACTACGGCTATATGTATGTGGATGACATTTTAAAAAAAAGAGTATTGTTTGCAAGGATTCTCATTTAAAAAGGATGATGATAACCAAAATGAAGAAAGCTCATCATCATTACTTCGTTTTAATTCCATTTGGTTTGTAAGAGAATGACATTGTCATTCCTCTGGTGTACTTTCTCTCGGGAGTAGATATGGAATAGCGCGTTACATACGAACGAACCGCGTAAAACAGGAAATAACAGGTCTCTGGGCAATGTAAAAATTCATTTCGGAGAGTAATGGAGAAAATCGTGCTCAACAGGAGTTTCTGTGACATAATTAGCATTTAATTGACTTTTATCTTGCCTGCTCTCTTTCCTAACATCCTATCTGGATGTTCAAATGATGATGAAGATGGAGATCATGATCGTGCGAGTGTTTCAACGACGAAAAAAGTAGCGCGACTTATAGGTTGCAGACTGAAAAAGGAGACATACTGTATTCCCTCCCTCTCATTCTCATCTACCTTCGTTTGTGTGCCTTTGCATTCTATATCATTTTAATTCTCTCGGCCGCCTCTCGCACGTCTCCTGCTAACTTCATAAATTCAGACTGTCAGCTCGCATTTGCGTCAACTCATTCTTGCGATTTACTCTCACTTCCCCATGGAACTTTCCCTGCTTGGCTCAATCCTCTTCCTCTGTCGGTAAGCTGTGCATGTATGTATGAAGCAGACTACGGGGAGTTAAGTCTTTATAAACTGGATTCTCGATTTGCGAAGGAAAAATATGATTTGTGTATATAGCCTCATTTGCTGGTAACATATGGGCACAAACGATCCATTTAGCGGGGTGCTACAATCCTTAATGCTCTTCTTTGACTAGGTTACATGTTCCATAATTCAAGAAAGGATGCAGTATGAATGGAACACGCTTTTTTAAGACAAACACTACCTTCAAACAGGCACATTGTGAATGTCCATTATCGTAGCCTCGGATAGTTTCTCAATTGAATAAGAAAGCGGAATGACCCATTCCAGGGATACAAAAGTTAGAACGTCATAATTTTGAATTGTTACAATCTCTGATACAGTTTGATAAAGTCCCATTTTGGGGGTTCATAAATCAATGGAAACTGTGACCTTGGGAATACTATCCACCTATATATACTTTAATCCTCTCACAGTAAGTTTAGTCGAACTGACATTTATTTATACACGTTAGTAATAGGATAGGACGGATTACTAAAAGATACATTTTGCAACAATGATAGCAGTATCATTGTAGTTTCCCTATATCATTTTTGTGCAAAATTTGACTGAAGAAGCCTTGAATTTCACTTGATTCTGTTGTGAAACAAAGTTCCCTTTGCCTTGACTTTTTTGTCTGTCAGTTCTTAAAAAAAATATTTTTCTTCCGAAATTCGTGTGTTTCGGTTGAACAGGCTTTTGTGTATGACTGTGTGGATAAGAAAGAAGCAATTAAGCGTGATTGAATTTAATTAGAGCTGCCTGCTATTTTTCACTGCTACTGATTTTAATGAAGGCGGTGGATCGATAAAGAATGAAATTAAGAAGGGGGAACTGTTGATTCATTTCATGCACTCGGATTTAGCAGCCTGCTGCATAATATTCGATTCGTGGGGTGCATGCAAGAAGGATGCAACAATTCAATTCATTCACTATTTCATCCGCCTTCTTTGCTACTGACGAAGTGAGGAAGGAAGAAAGTAATAATGATTCATAAAAGGGAGCGGAAGCTTCCTTAAATAAATAAATATGAATGGAAGCATGAAGCCGCACCAAAATAAGATGAACTGTTTGAATAGAAAAATTGAATAGAGTGTCACGTGAATAAGATGATAGCACAAAGGGCACAATATCTGCACGAATGAATGAATACAAGCAAAAGCCGTAAAGCAATGTGATGTGGTAGTGCGTAAGCACTGTGCACCAAAATTTGTATAATTCGAAGGAAGAAAGAAAAAAGGAAGTTCAATCACTTTTTCCGACTTCATCATCATAGAGCAGCCATACATATTTACTTATTACAAAAGCACTTCTGCTTTTGCACTGTCAGAAGGAACAAGAATGCAATTGAAGAAAACAAGGGGGAGGCAGTGGTTGTGTCGTGTGAGATAATGAGTTCCTATCGCCGTAGCTCATCTCATCACAAAGCATCCATCCTCTTTTTCAATTCCACCCGTGAAATACATACATACATACATACATCCTCTTTTTTCTGCTGTCTTTTTCTTGTGACAACAAATTAGATGACACACGACGGCATCCGATGAACTATGAGCAAAGAGAGTCACAAGATGAGAAAACAGAGAGCTTTTCATGAAAGAATGGAAAAAGGGGTCTTGTCGCATCGGGTGGGTCTCAAATTATTGTTATTATTATGATGCTTCCAAAAAAAAGTTTTGTTAGGGAACTTACTCGCCTTTTTCTCCTCTTTGGCTTAGCTAATTAGTACAGCCTCTGCCAACTTTTCCCAGCTAAACTTGAGAATCTAACTAATAAGCTGGCATTTTTTTTGCTGGCATAACTGACGTAATGATATGCAATGGGGGAGTGCTACCAAGTAAATAAGTGTGATGACTGCTGCTGCTTTGCAAGCCAACATTGCTACTTCTGATCTTTAGTAGTTCTCACTTTTTTTGAGAGATTCATAATCAGATTTATTGCACTCAGAAAAAAATTCCACCCATTTTTTTACTTGTTGATGAAGAAGTTGACGTTGGATGTCACTGGAAAAGAAAAGGCATATTACTTGATTTTTTCTACAAAACTAATTAATTAAATTAATTGCAAAAAGCAAAGTTTTACTTTCCAAAAATGTGGAGAGAAAATGGGAATTCTTTTTCGTAATATGGAGTAAGAATGCAATTCTCGTTACCCAACATAGCTTCTGCTACCTCTTGCGTATCGATTCTAGCAATCAAAATTAAAAGCCCGATTCAAAAATTTTAACATTAGGATTTTGTCTTGAGCATGTTGACAAAACTATTCATTTATGACAAAAGCAGGGAAACACACCCGCATTTTTTGAATTCATCAAATATTTCCTCTTTTCATCTTCTTCTTTAGCCTTTGATTTATTTTTAGCAGCGAGAAGAAAAACAAGGTATTTTCATCCGTAAAAATTCAATTTATTCCTTCCATCCGAAGCAGAAAAGGAGGAACCTTCCGAGTAAACCTTCTTTAAGCTGAAACATAAAAGCCTTTTTCTCTCTTACTTTTTTGGCTTATAACTTTGGAAAATATATCAGTCTTCTAGTCCTTGTATCGCGAGTAAAAAGTAAAAGGAAAAAAATAAGATAGCAAGAAAAAAGGCAATAGCTCTTACTTACTCGAAGAAGAAGAAGAACAAAGTCTTCTTCTCAAGAGCTTTACCTATTGGATCATAGAGGAACACAACAAAACACTTGAGAACACATCGAATCTCTCTCGTCGTCGTTTTTTTAACCGTGAAAGCTACTCAAGTGAACAAGCAAAGCTACAGTAAAATGACACACTTCACTGAAGTCTTCTATCTTTATTCCTTCGGATGGATGTGCATTATGTACATAGGATACATGGATTGCCTTGTATCAAGTGGAAAACAACAGAACAACTGCTCAGCTGCTGCTGGTTTGTCTTGGGAGCAAATTGTGATAGTGAGAAATGATTTTCCTTAAAAACTCGACGTCACTTTGTTCTCAGCAAGTGAAGATCGACCGTATCATTGAATTGAAATGAATTGAATTTAAGGGCTTTTAGAAAAAAAAGAAGGGGGCGTGTGAGAAACATGCTTCGATTCTGTTATCGGGGTTTTTCCAAGATAATAAAATTCTCTGAAGCCAAATTGCTACCAGAAACTCAAGATTATATTATAGCACTAGTGCCAAACTGACAAAAAAATAAAGTCATTTAAAATTGTGAAGAAAAACAGACACTGAAAGGATTTTTAAAAATATGTATGTAGATGAAGAGGTATTGCTATAATGATGTTAAGCCAAGCCCAGTCTGATCTGCTCGGGTGCGTGCTACTACTTATTTGTTACGTTTGCTTGCAGCTGTGTTTGAAACCCATTCAATAATCTAAAGATATGTCAGAGGCTATCAATTAGTATTCAAGTAATTCATGATTCATGTTTACCCATTATTTAAAAAAAGCCCAGAAGAAATTGATGGAAACAAACGTTGATTTTGAAGAGAAAAATTTATGCTCATTTAAATTCTTCCTCGCTCCCGCTCAGTGATGTTAAGGATCAATTAAGAACAAAGTACGAGTATATGAATTGCTTAAAATTCCTCCTTAGAATTTCCGCGCTTCCACCCAAAAAGAAGCTGTTTTCAGATGTTCAAAAAAAACTCCTACAGGTAAATGGAGTTGATCAGTTGGGGGATTTTTAATACTTTATCTTCAAGCCTTTTATTCTTCCATTTCCTTTTCTTTCGTTCTGAAAAAACAGTACATTTTGAGGGAGGCTGTGTTGTCAGTAAGTGTTTCAAGTTAATCTCACGTCTTCTTTCCTCCATTCACTTTCTGACTTTAAGTTAAGCCTAATCAAGGAAAGAAGCTTAAGCACATTTGGAGAACGAGAGCTGAAGTCAAAACGACGAAGAAAGCTTTTTTACTTACTTTCAAGCGATTCCTATTAAAGAAAGAAAAGAAATAAAATAGTTTGGATCGTACGAACACCACCACCACCATAGTACATGCCACGTCTTTTTACCATTACCGTTACCAATAAGCCCCTGTTTTTTTTAAATAAGTGCGGAATTGGAATGGTGTAGTGTCTTCATGAATCTTGCATATATGATTCATTATGTTAGCCTCAGAAGATAGGTGAAATAATGTAGAGGAAAAAAAATAAGTCCGTCGTTTTTTGCAAGCGAAGCGTAATCCTCTTTTATCCTTCTAGAAATATAGTTTATTCTTTTTAGAAGCTCAACGTAAGTAATGGCTTGATGGTTTGTGTGTTACTCTTTCCAGCTTGATTTTTTTTTCGCTTAGTCTGCATACAGGCGTACTACATAGCACTTTCCATAATCCATGTATGTATGTGCATAGTATTTTTACCAGCAGCATTTCCCAAGTGTTTACTTTAATTATGGAAGAGTTACTTAAGACGAAATGGTAGTTTCATGTTGTTTGGACTTTCTCACCGCCACCAGTTGGCAGGAGGGGACTGACTGAGCTGAAAAACTTTCATTTCCACTCAACTCGGCTCAACTGATTCCTCTTCTTTTTTTTTTGCTGACACTGATTACAAAAAAGTAACATGAGCTGAGCCTGAGAGATTCCATTATTCTGTAGTAGTTAGAGTACTATATTGCACAGCCACCGTCAGATTAGAAATGATAAAATGCACTAAATCATCACGCAGGATTTTTTGAGGTGTGTGGCATGCCATTTCATAATTGAAGAAAGTAAAACGAGCTTGTTTGGCATGAGTTTCCTCTGTCTGGCAGCTCTAAATACTTAACCGATTTTTCTTCTTTTCTTAAAAGCAAAATGAAATTCTTTTTTCCTCTCTCTCTCTCTCGTTCTTCTTTTCTTGTCTCTCCTTAAATATCTTTTTCAGGAATGATGACGAATGGTGAAACGAGATAATGACAGAAAACGTCATAAAAAAGAGCTCTCTACTCCTTTTCAAAAGTAGACAGATGATGACATATGGCTTCCTTATAGCGCGTATTATTCCCGCTGTCGCATACCTGGCTTATCACGAACGAATTCTTTTCCGCGGCTAAATTTTTTGTCAAAATATCCGTTAAAAATAGTATGGGAAAAGAATATCTCATTAAAAGTAGGTTAAGTTAACGCTATTAGTTGGGGAAAAATGGTATAGGCATGTGTTTGGGCTTGTATGCATTGGTATTTCTAAATTACATCGATCTTTCAATGTGTCTATATCGGTTTCAGTAATTCCACTTTTTTTCTTACTAAAGTGGAAAGGAATAATAACTTCTGCTTGAGTAGTAAATGCAACTGCCATATTCTTTATGGATGTAGGAAAAGAAGAAACATTTTGATTACGCCTTTCTTTGGCTGATAACTTGCTTCCAAAACGACGTTATTAGGCAGTGGATAACAGCCATTAAGAAAAGGTATTATTATTGTACTCAACATTATTACGTAGCTGAGCGTAGCTAAGCGAGTATTGAGATTGACGTGACCGTCTGTCCGTCTGTCCGTCTGTCTGTCTGTCTGTCCGATCGATAACTCTCGAAAGAGGTCACCGATTGACCTCAAATTTGGAACATAGCTTCCTTGC
>JAHZMX010001629.1:0-20740 GCA_027743895.1 Seira musarum | reverse complement strand
AAAATGCACATTTTTTACTCACACACGTAGATGTAGACTAACCAATTAACTCCGGTGCACTATTTTTTTCTGAATGTGGTTTTATAGAGAGAGTTTTTTATGGTTTACCTTTACCAGCTTCTAAAGGTGTTACACCAACAGGTCCTCTGGACTTTGTTCCTGTCACGAAAAAGTCAATCACTTACATTGTTGCAGCCGTACTCGTAAATGAGGATGGTGAAGTTTTAATGATTCAAGAAGCAAAGCCATCATGCAATGGACAATGGTAATTTTTTCAAAGAACATTAGATTTATCTTTATCAAATTAATGTTCATGAACTGTTTAATAATTAATAAATCTTTTATCCATTTTTTATTTACTAGGTATTTACCAGGTATTTTTTCAAAGAACATTAGATTTATATTTAATTAACATTAATAAACATTAATTTTCATGAATTGTTTATTAATTAACAAATATTTTTACAAATTTCTTGCCAGCTGGTCGATTGGTAAGTTCTCATAAAATTAATTAGTTATCTAAGCTATCCTTCAATAAATCGCATAAAATAATACACTTAAAGGGAAGAATTAAGAGTCAAATTCATTAATTTGGGGTTTTTTATTATATTTTCGTATTAGGAACCTGGAGAATCTATTTCCGTAAGTCGAGAGAAGAAGAAATCATAAATTCTGTAAAATGAAATGAGCTCTGTCACGATCACGATTTTTATTTATTTTAATTCTTGATATAGGACGCTGTGAAGCGTGAAGTACTCGAAGAAACTGGCTTAGATATGGAGCCAACAACGTTGCTTCTAGTTGAATGCGCCACCGGTGTTTGGTTTAGATTCGTACTTACCGGAACCGTTGTCGGTGCGTCATGCGTGCATAAAATTTGATTTTATCATTTAATTCAACAAAACTTTTCATCTTTTTTATTTGATGAAGCAAAGTAAGAAGATTGTTTGTATGTAATATGATTTTTTGATGATTGAAGGTGGAAGACTTAAAACAACGGCGGAAGCAGACAGTGAATCGTTACAAGCTAGATGGGTTCGTGATATTTCGACTCTGCCCCTTCGAGCCAAAGACATCATTCCTCTGATAGAGAAAGGTTTGTTATACGTTCGTTCTCAATCTCGTTCCCTGCTAGATAAAACAAGCAAATTGCCTTCCACTAATTCCAATTTCAAAGAGAGACCAAGCGCGAAAAGAAGTAACGGTTTCGACAAAACCTACACTATCATCATCTCTATTTAAATTGTTTGTTAAAATAGAATGTTTAATTTATTTTAGGTGTCGAGTATCATACGAACAGAGAAGAGCCCTGGCACGCAAAGATTATGCCTGCTGTAATTTCGCACACAAAAATGTACATGCGCCTTGTCGTGATCGCTAGAAAGAAATCAAAGTATGTTAAAGAATCTGATAAATTTGATTGATACAGGTGCATTCCTAAAATTCGATATAAAAATGTGACTGAGCATTTTTTAAATGTTGCAGTAACAAGGTCTGCATTCTTATGGGCGAAAAAAATCACTGTCACATCCCCCTTTGTGAAATACATCCACAAAAGAGCTTGCACTCTACCCTACGAAAATACATGAATGTAAGCTACAAAAGATTCTGAAATTGAAATTCTCAAATTATTGCACAAATTGATTTCGAACATTTTTAAACACAGGAAATTTTTGGGGCTGAGTTACCACAACATAGACCACATGGAATTTTGGGGATCGAGTACAACGGAAAGCCAGCGGGTCAACATGATGGCTTGTGCTTAAACTTACTCGTGTTGGTCAGACAGCCATTAGAAGAGGTACATTATTATTACTAGTAGTTTTAATAGTTAATAAAACCGGCATGATAAAATAAAATGACTGAAATGATTGTTGTGCTTGTAAAGGTATACCTGATTGATAAATACTCATGGAAAGAATTGAACAACGCTTTGGGAGAGGAGATAACTCAGCGCATTGGAAAGAATATGACAATTCCGCTTCATGTCATTCGCTAAAAAATTCATTCGTCTTCAGATACAATACATATTATATCCGCCAAATTTTTAATAGTACTAACAAGGGAAGTTAATCATCTCCTGGTATCTGTTAAAATTAAATTGACTAACTATACTGGGTTTATTTTTATTATCGATCATAATCTATTTAAGAATTGAGATAGTATTAAGACCGTTTTTGTTCCTTTCTATTTAGCTATGTACTCAATACTGAATCGATTTTGTTAAAGTAGAAATGGTTTGTCGCAGCTTTATGTAATCTTCGATACTTCTTTATTAGGACTAGAAATATCGAAATCGAGATATAATCCAAGTGATGTCCTTTTTGTAGTTTTGCTTGCCAAGAATTGATTAGTAAAGTAGATATGACGTGCGATTTAAACGTTACAACTACGGGTTGAAAAGTTTTTATAAAAGATATTACCTCATGTTAGAATAGATACATACAAGTTATTTGTTTTAGGCCATACTTCAAATTATTTTCAATGCAATTTAAGTTGAGTTTCGATACCAGAAAGGTTAGTAATATTTTAAACGCCAAAGTCGAAGTTGTTTTAAATTTTAATTAATAAACATTTTAACTTTTAATCAAAGTGAAAAAGACCTTTGACAATCTTCAAAAATGCATATATAAATGAATAAAATCTATTCCAATATTTTTTAAATTAATGTGATTGGATATCTTCTAATTGTGCCATCCCGACATGCGGTGAAAATATAATTTCCATCGTGCTTAATTTGATATATCGGATCGAATTCTGGTCCAGTTAGCTGAACAAACCTTGTCGGATGTTCTGGAGAAAAAGTTGGGTTAATTAAAACTACCGTTCCGTCTGACTTTGCAGCCCAAAAACTTCTGTTGAACTCATCATTCGGTCTACTAGGCTTAGGTGAACGAGGATGCAACATCAAATCTAAGATTGGAGTCTTTGTTGCCGACACAATCTGTCTTATCGTTGGAGTAGACTTTCGCATATCGAACATCAGTATCTCGCCTTCTTGACATCCTACCACAAATGTATTTGGTCCTGTCGATATAACTTTATTTCCGGGAGATGGAAGAGAATGCCTGAAAACCTCTTCCCGCGATGCAACAGAAATGCCAACTACTTTGCAGTCTTCAGTCACGACAATAAGTAATTTTCCCGTCGTCCCGATTTCGCGTTCGCTGATACCTTCTACAGGTTTACCCAAGGGAATCGACGTTGGAGATACTAAGCAGCAGGAGTTGATAGAAGATTCCAATTCTGCCAATATGGCCAAGCACTTTGATTCACCAACATCCCACAAACGGGCTTTGCAGTCTCTAAAATACACATAAATCCAATCATACTTAATTGGAATAATACTTAAATTGGTCGGAATTGCAGTAATAAAAATTATACTTTGAAACAGAAACAATGTTCCTTCCTCGGTCAATCGCAACACAGTCATTTATTGCTGCATTATGTCCTTTTAAGGTAACCGGACATGATCCATCCTCCGCGGACCATATTTTGATAGTAAGATCCGCACCACAAGAATAAATGACCAGTCCAGATGGAAAAAATTTACTTGAATATACATCCGCTACATGCCCATCGAAGGTTCTCTGCAAGTAATTAAATACGTGCAGATTAAAGTTAAAATACAAAACAAGCAATTTCAGTTTTCATCAAAGGACATTTAACAACTTTAAAATAGAAAACGTACTCTAACAACTCCTGTTGTAGTTTCCCAAATCTTTAGTTGATTATTTCTGCTTGCGGATACCCCTAATCCACCTTCAGTCACATCAAGGGATACAACCTAGAATTTACAAAAAAATACTTTTTGGTACATCCATATCTATCACGTAGAGAGAAATAGACAACAAAATTAGATATTTCAACGAAACTTAATGTCCGACATGAAATATAAGTTCCTAACCGCTGCTGGATGAATTTTGTTGAATTCAGCGTCCGGTGCAAGAAAACTACATTCACAGTTGGAGTTAGTGTCCTTCACAGTCACGTAATGTTTCGTAGTTTTTGATGACACTACTTCAAATGGCTCACTTAAAGCTTCAACATCCAGAGGCTCCTTTCTCCTGTTGATTATATCTCCGTAAGTAGACTTTTCTGTTTAAAAAGCAATTTATAATTGATTGAATTGAAACAATGTCAAATATCCGGGTTCATGTTTTGGAATTTTTTATGCACATTACACTAACCGTCTCCATAATGTCGAATGCTAACCCATGCTGTTTGATTGATTCGCGTTCTGTACAATAATAGGACTGATTGAATGGAACATTATTCTAAAAAACATATTTTTTTTAACAATTTGGAGTTAATTCTGATGGCATATACATACCTTACGTATTCATCCCAATCACACTGGATTCCGAAAAAAGGCAACTTCACCAAATGAATTTGTTGATTATCCGACATTGTTATTATAACCCTGTGGCAGGCTCTGTCTGACAAGTACGTTTTCTTCCTTTGTCACGTCACTTTGTCCCGTGTGTCGTACTCTTTGTCCTTTTCGTGTCAAGCGTCAAGCCCTTTTCGTATCTCAAAAAGTCACGAAGAGAAAGTTTTCAGTTGAAGTAGGAAAAGTATTTCTTTCGAAACTGTCTTAAAAATTAACAACAAAAATTAGAACTGTGAAACTTATAAAAAGGCACGTGAAACGTGAAACACTCTACAAATACTTAAGGAAAATGCAAACATGTAGTGTAGTCGGCTGGCATAAAAATACCCTAACAAAACTGGTATTGTTGCAAAAAATAGCTATGCTCACAAATGCAAATGTGCATCACATCACATCAGCAGGTTTTTCTTTCTTTATGCGGCTGGCTGGTCAGGCTGAGATGTATTTATTTACCAAAAATAATAATGTTGATCATGATCGAATCAAATGTTTATTCTTGTGAGATGCATGCACACACGATTACGGTGGAAGGGATCATACGGTGGTGGCAGAAAAATAATATAATTATTTATTTGAATCGGCTCGGTGGTGCAGTGCATTTCCATCTTTGACCTTCGACGAATGAATGAATATTCTGCTGCATATTTAAAATTGCATAATAATATATTGCAGAATCAGAAAAGTTATGTGACGATACGAAATTGGATAGAGATATATTTGAAACATTTCATCAGCGGATACCCAGAAAAAAGTTTCAACTAAAAAATGCAATTCAACTTGTGTCAGTGAACTCAACGTCAGTTTCACAATCAAGCAAACCCAGTTCAGTTTTTCCTTCTCCTCAAATCATTATTACAGTTCTCTTGAAAGAGGGTGAAGAAAGTTGCCTAGTGGAGTGCTACATTCATCGACCTTCCGGGACGGGACTCTACGCCTCAAATGACAAAGATGGAGTTGTAAAGTAAATCATTTTAGGGTTTCTTCCGCACAGTTACCTGGATTGATGTTCTTGAAATTTTAGAAAGGTTACGATTCATTCATGCTTACTTGTAATTTACTATTACAAAATTATTTCCATAACGTGACTTAATCAATGTCTTAAATTTTACAGAAGTGTTCGACCTCGATAAGGCCCACCATATCAATTACATAAATTAAAGTTGACAGTGAGTTGTAGAGAAAGTAGAGCCAAAGCCGTTCGGAGAAGGAGTTAAGGAGTGGTACATTCATCGCCATTATTTTCAAAACCCAGCCTGGTCCCCGTGATGTGGTAAGCATACAAAATGTCGTTGGCTTGGTCATTAATATTTTTGGAATTATGTTTACTTTGATTTTCTTATTTTATTTTTACTCTGTGATGTTTTTATTAAGGAATGATGTACCAATAAATCTTCATTTTGCACATATAGCAATTAAACTACTAGTATAATAATTATGTTAATCTGTGTGTTTGCCAATTTTTTATGTCAAGTATGTTGCAATTTTTTATTGCGTTCATGTCCTTACAAAATAAATGAAAGAAGGTATTTATGACTTCATTCATTTAGGTGGCTTATAATCAACTCCAACTAATTATGATCTTTCAGGCACGCCTATAACTGCAACCATAACTGAATGACAATGAGAAAGGAAAACTATGGAATATTCGTAAAGAAAGTGGCACCGAAATCAAGAATCTCTGAAGTTGAAATCTAGAAATATACTTCCTGAATAAACTGTACGATTGAGGAAAATTGCAATCAAAGATGAAGCCGTCAAGAAATATTGTACAGTTTCAGGCTGCTCTAGAAATCAATGTAAGATTAATTTTAATCATCATCTTGATTAGAAACTTTAGTGCTGATGTATTTTATGTTTTCTTTCTGATTTAAGGACAAGTATAGCCGGAGAATTCAAGAAAAGTTCCATGCTACTCGCGACTTCATAGACCGTTTGGGACTATATGCAGAACTGGATAATCATAGTGGATGTGTTAACTGTCTAGAGTGGAGCGAAGATGGCAGGTTGGCGTTAATAGAAAAGGTTCGACTAAAGGTTGAAATCGAGGCATTGGCTAATTTTTTCTTTAATTTAAAGAGTTTTAGCGTCTGGATCGGATGATGTCCATGTTTCCATTTGGGAACCTTATCGTAAGAAGCATTTAATTTATCTTCCGACTGGCCACCACGGGAATATTTTTACAGTGAAGGTATTTGACTGATTCTACTTGAATCTAAACCTTTAAGTGCAAGTTTCACTCTTTGTTTAAGAATTGAGTCAGGTGTGGATTTTAATATCTTTGCGTTTCAAACAGTTCATGCCCAACAGTGAGAATCGATCCATAGTTACGGGCGCTGCGGATCATGCTGTTCGAGTTCATGATATTCTGGCCAAGGAAGTCATGCGAGTGTGTACCTGCCATACGAATAGAGTAAAAAGAGCTGTGGTTGACCCTAACATCCCTTACCTTTATTGGAGTGCTGGAGAAGACGGGATGATTATCCAGCATGATATGCGAGAAAATCATACTTGCTCAACAGAAAGCAAGAGACCAAAGAACGTTATGGTTGATTTAAGAAACTATTTGGGAAATAAGGCTGAAGCCAAATGTTTGGCAATTGATCCTGTGCGCTCGGATTATTTTGCTGTTGGTGCTAATGATCCATACGTTAGAGTTTATGACAGAAGAATGATCAAACTTAGCAGCGAAGGGAGGAAATCTGAGGTTCCCTTTGGGGCAGCTCAGTACTTTGTTCCAGGTACTTTTTTATCTTTTTGTAAGTTTGATTGAAGGACACATTATTTTAAAACCTTACTGATGGGATTTCATTTAAATTTAGGTCATCTTCCACCTAAAATTGGAGAGTACAAAAGAAAGTACAGGTCTCTGGCGTCCACCTACGTGTCATATAGTCCAGATGGTAGGGAACTCCTCGTTAATTTAGGGGGAGAGCAGATTTACATTTTCCCAGTTGTTGGCGACTTACAAAAGGGAGCTACATGCTTGACTATTCCTAAAGGAATGTGGAATGGTAAGCTTGCAATTATTTAATCTTTAATCTGTTTGTTGTATCAATATTATTTCGTCAACTGTTTCTTTCAAACTTTAAATTACTTTTTAAAATAGACATGGAGAAACATCATCCTCAAAACGGCTGTACGAATGGATATAAAAATGGAACGTCTTTACCAAATGGAATTTCTGATCGCCCCTTTATCAACTCTAGGTCTCCCCAAAAAGTAAACCTCCCTCCAAAAGTGGAAGCAATTAAACTCAAGGTTTGTGGAATCGAATAAGTTTTAATTCACATCAGATGAACCTACACTTTCACTTTACTACATTAGCGCAGTGATTTTATACTTGAAATAATTACTTTGCTGTGATAGGCAAACGAAGCGTATGGTTTTAACAAGTATGGAGTGGCCATTCATTATTACAATGAAGCTTTGAAAATGTGCCCGAATGCCGCCGTTTTACCAGCGAATAGAGCTGCCGCACTGGTGAAACGGAATTGGTAAGCTTTTAAAATTGATAATAAATTCAACCTAACTGAAATGGACAAAACATATATTTTCTGTGTTTTTAGGGATGGAGACATCTACGCTGCTTTGAAAGACTGTCAGAATGCATTAAAATTAGATCCTGATTATTACAAAGCACACCTTAGGTAAATTATTTGATGGATTCATTCCTCCTTATATTTTTATAAAATGAATACGAATGGACTCAAATTTTGTGAGGTAAAATGGTTAATTCTTAATGTTGTTTTTAGAATGTGCCGGTGTTTCATGGAATTAAAGCGCTACCAGGAAGCCAAAGAGTGCCTGAAAGTATTTAAATCTCGATTTCCTAATCAGGTTCGCGAGGCCGTTAAAACTTTTGACCATGACCTAGCTGAGGCAATGGCAACGTCCAATGGTCGAAAAAATTCAAATGATAACGGTAGTACTGCATCTTCATCATCATCAAATTCATCTACATCAGGGCCTACGCCTAGAACTCGTAGACATTTCCTTATACGTTTTCAACGATCTTCATCAGACCGCAGTAACTCAAACGACGAAGGAGGAGACTCCAGCCCTACACGTGATGAGGAACCTACCGTATTCGTGGAAGAAACCGATAGCACAAGCTCTGAGACCAACGGTCCAGATGAGAGTCCAAGAAGACGAGCTGTGATAGACTCTGTTAGTAGCAATGGGTCAGATTCTTCGACTGGAAGGGGCAAGCGAACACCGATTCTGCTAGAGTATGAAAAGGAGTACAAGCTACAGGCGAATTATCAAGGGAGATGAGGTGACAAAACTATTTAAATTTTTAACTATACGAAGGCATACGAAGTGATAATAGTCTGTTATTTAAGAAGAAACGCTGCTAACACCTTTAAATTTTAGTCACTACCCTAAAAATCATTTTGGAAGAAATAATTTGAAACAAAATCATTTGATTTTATTTTCTAGTCAATTGTGAACTGCTTGCAACCGCATCCAAACTCGTGCTGCCTGGCTACCAGTGGAATCGAATCTGTCGTTAGAATATGGTCTCCTATGCCGGAGGTAAGCTTTATTGAGGCAATAGCATTATCAAGTTTGTAGCAGTTTCATGTCGTTGCATTCACGACGGAAAATTATACTGTGCATTGGTATTTCAACTCTTAAGTTTGTGAGCTTTAAAAAGGGAATTAATGTTTCAGGGAGTGCAAAACAGTGATAGGATTGTCACCGACGTTCAGGATGCAGCATCAGCTAACCAAAGACGAATGAATTCAAATCCTTTTGAGGTGATTCTAATGAATATGGGTTATCGCATGGGTGCCGGAGATGAAGAGGTCTCAGAAGAGGAAGCTACAGCTGCACAGGAATCTGGTCCGATGGCATGCAATCCAACATGAATGCCCAACTAAAAGTGTTTGAAGTTTAGTTAGAAACAGTCACTTCCAGTTCCAAGTCCATTGGAATTGTTATTTATTAATACAGAAGACATTTTTGGACTAGTAATTTCGGCTTTAAAGGTTAGTTCATTACCTACGAACGAAATGTTTAACTGCATACCAGAATTTGGTAGCATAAAATTGGTACCTTAACTAAAAGCTGCCTAGCTAGAGAAGTCTTACAAGCAATATAAAGTAGTTCTAAAATAATTTTTTTGAACTCGACAATCGTTTTAAGAAAACTGGTTGTTTCAGTCGCTTATTTTATGCGTTAATCAATCAAATCAACGAAATGATTTTGAAATTGGTTAAGTTACGCTAGCCGCTTGTTAGAGCAACTGAAATTAATTTTATTTTTACCTTATATTTTTAGTCAGGAAAGTGTAATTCGGTAAACCGTAATTTCACAACATGCATATCTAAAACTAAAATAAAAATTAAGTTTCAATGCAGTGAAAGCTTCATTTATACAAGGCGGGGGAAAGTGATATTAAATTTTAATTTAATTTTTTGTTAGCAAAAATGTGTGTGTGTCGAATTATGTAAAGGTTTATATGAACTATGAATTAATTGTATCCGTTAATTTACTCAATGTTACGTTGCTGCTATAATTTCGTATTACAGACATCAGCAATAAAGCGAAAAAAAACTTAAACTGGTAAATCAAAATTTTGTTATTTTCCATTTCATTGCTAGTATTGTTCATCGCAACGTTTTTGGAAGAACATGAATGCATCAGTTTGAAGAAATTCAATCTAAACTTGTTTATATACATTTTACTGCCATAATTATCCTAAAAAAGTGCAGCTTAATGTTGTACACATTGCTAATAGAATCGGGTCGGAACTACTTATGCATGAACATAACTTTGGAAGAATCCTGTGTATCTTATCATTATCATTTATTTGTGTTGTCCATTTTGACCTTCCAGCGAGAAGTCGCATAGCGTATCTCGAGTTTGTTTTAACNAGAATCGGGTCGGAACTACTTATGCATGAACATAACTTTGGAAGAATCCTGGGTATCTTATCATTATCATTTATTTGTGTTGTCCATTTTGACCTTCCAGCCAGAAGTCACATAGAATATCTCGAGTTTGTTTTAACTGTGATTATCTAAAGCTGGTCAAGTCATCTTCTTGGTCTGTCAAATTAATGTAAACGTGAAACTTGACAGCTTACGCTTCTAAAGAGACTGGTAAGCACAGCGTTATGTATACGTCTAAATGAAAATATTTCCATTATATCTTCGGTGGATTTTGTTGATTTGGATTGGATTACTTCATCAGCATTTACGTTCATTTGACAAAGAAAAGCGTCTTTCTTGAGTAAAGTATAAAAAAATACCTACGAGTTGGAGTTGATTGAACAATCTCTGAAGTTCAAGATTGAGTTTTCAAGTTCAATCAATCATGCACGAGAAGAAGATTCGTCGTTCTTGTTGATAGGTGATGTGGTGGTGAATGACTTCGTTCATTTCTTTGAAAATCGTATTTAGTGATGATGATGATCACATTCATTTGAAATGCATACCTCACTATCTCCAGTGTTATCTGGAGAAAAGCTGGAATAGACAAGACATGGACAATGTGTAAGTCCTTTATGATCATCATCATGATTCTTATGCGTCCTCTCTTTTACTTGGAAAGATTTAATGAAAACGAAGAAAATATTTCCAGTATTCACACTACTATTCTGTCTGCAAAGTTAAGGTCAAAGGTCGATTGTGACAGCAAAAATATCATTGAATATAATTGCGAATGCAATAGATAGACAGGCTGGCTGGCCGCTATTGCTACGCTCGCTTTGAGTTGTTAGCGATTTTTTTTATTGATAGCAAATTGAGGGTGTAGTAGTTAGTGACAAAGAAAACAAAGAAAACTAAAAAGGAAGATTCAGTTAGTGCTACTACACAATTGTCATTTTATGTGGCTATTGTGAAAGCATCTTAAACGATGGGGCCTGGTCGGGGAAAGTTGCTTTCCATTTTGGGGATTTTCTTATTAGGTAACTTCTATTCTTGCTTTGAGAAAGGGGGCAAAATGAATCTTGATCCTTGTTTGTTTTAGGTGTTCAGGGGAGTTATGCCCGGATATTGACGAAAAGAAATGTTGGAAGTAATCAGTTATTTATCGCGGGAGATGAGTACCGATTCAAGTATGAAGTTTTGATTACTACTGGAACAGAAGAACCAATTTCGCATGCGGCAAGTTATCGGTTGAGAGGGGATCTGAGAGTTCAAGGAACTACTTCAAACACTATCACTGTTCAGGTATAAAACAGCGACACAAGTAAAATCAAAAGTTAATGTGGAAAAGAAACTAAAAGTATTTTTTTTCCTATTTTTAATAAGCTCGAAAACCTTGGAATAGGTCTGTACAACGGACAATGGAGTTACTTCCCCGTTCCGAGTTTCGAATATATTTCTTCAGAAGATCTCAATTCGTTGTCACTTCCCTTCCAAATCGTTTTAGAAAATGGAAAGGTAGGTGAAAGATTATGGAAAAGTGAACAAAAGTGTCACATTGATTTAAAACGTTTCCATTTTCCAGTTCAAAACTCTCATGATGAACGACCAGGAACCAGAATGGGCTTCGAATATGAAACGCGGTTTAGCAACTTATCTACAAATGAATATGGAAAGGGTCACGCCCCAAAAGTTGATGTTTTTCAAAGATGAAGAGGTGTTTAAGATATATCATTGTTGCCAATCAAAGATTTTGAAAAATTATAAAAAATTTTTTTATTATAAACAGCTCACCACTCTTGGGGTATGTCCAACGATGTATGAGGTAATGCCGGTAACAGCCACTGGGATGGGGCTAGCAAGGATAAGCAAGTTTAGAAATCATGCGTAAGCCAATCGCCAACAAATTGTCCAATGGTCAAAGTATTCGGAATTTAAAAAGGAATAATTTTGAAAATTAGTGATTGCCCGGATATACCATCAAGAACCCGGCATGAGACCAGGACGTATTATCCTTGCCACGATGACAAAACCAGGGTAAAATGACGAAATCTTTTTTCTCGGTCTTCTGTAGTATGTTAATATAGTCGATATTTTAAACAGGATATAATGAATTCTACATCGTACGCCATTTACGATCTTTCCGTGCAAGATGCCAAAATAACTATCCAAAAGCTGACGGTACTTTCATCCATTCTTTACTGGCCTTTCACCCAAAATGGCCCCTTCCTTTACAGTTGGTACAAGTAAGTGAAAGTGAAAATTCAAAAGTACCTGCACATTAAAACATACTCAAACAAAATTTCTTCTTGTTTAAAATAGCATGACGCTTGCTTTGGATAACGTTGCTCCCATTGCGTCACCGATTGCTCCACCAGAGAATTCAATCGACCATGAGGATCTCACCTACGTTTTCGAGCAAAGCGACTACTCCGACCCGGAAGACGACATTAATGATCTCAAAGCAGCAGAACCGTTGTACTTTCACCAAACATCCCACGAAATAGAGCCCGAAGTGTTAGAGAAAATAATGGAGAAAGTAAGGATAATATTTTCTTTACCTTTCACTTATCGTCACTGCATATTAGGATTAGGATGGATGGGGCATTAGGAGGACAACGTGGATGGCGAGACATTGTTATATGGTTCTAATTTCCCGACTTTCATTTAAAGTGCCACCAAACAACTGCATCTTTGGCCAAATCGTTGCTCACTGCAGATGTGCTTGAGGACTTGGACCAGTTCCATAGTCAAACACCAACGGCACTAGTTCCATTGATATCTTCATTGGACTACGATTCGTTAACAAGATGTTACAACCACTATTCCGAAAAAGCTGGAAACAGCGAGCAGGAAAATTTAGAATTGTGAGAATTTGTATATCAGCATTTGAAGCAGAGACCGGCTTAAAAAACGAACGCTACGATTAACGATTTTATTTTTTAGTCAACTCTTCCTTGACGCATTAGCATATTCAGGGACTCCTGCCACCAGCCTTGTCATACGTGACATACTGTTGAAACCGGATGTGGACAAAGCAGTAGTGGGTCGCCTTATCATTTCCTTCCCTTCTTCTATTAGACATCCGTCTGAAGCTTTAGGAAATGAATTGGACGTGAGATTTTCTGTTTAAGATTATCAAAAATGTTTATTGAGATTGTAAGAAATACAAACTTTTAATTTCCCTCCGCAGTCAATATTTGAACTCACTCGGAACGACAAATTCAAACACTTGAAGGTCATGATAGAACTCGCAATGGCTACGCTGATTTCTCGAAGCTGCAGGAAAAACCAATGTGCCACATCCGGTTTGTTGGAAAAGTATATCAGTTATTTTGAAGGAAAGCTATTGAACTCGGATCATTTTGAGGAACAAGTTGTCGGAGTTCTTGGACTAGGAAACTTGGGTCTCGGCCGTTCTCTTGAGAAACCTTTTGAAATTGCGCAAGGTCTTCATCCCCAATTCGACAACGCTGTCAGAATTCAGTCCATTTGGTCGCTTCGTCCACTCATTTTGGAGCAACGAGATCGGGTGATGACATCCCTTCTACCGGTGTTCTTTAACCGTTCTGAAACTTGTGAAACGAGAGCCTCAGTTTTTAGTTTCTTGATGGGAAGCAAGCCTGATGAAAGGGTTTTGCATGAAATTGCTTACTTCATGTGGTCGGAAACTTGTCCGCATACAATGAACATTGTTAGATCGACATTGAATCTAATGTCAAAAACAGAATATCCGTGCAATCCTGTGTAAGAAATTGCATTCATTTTAGCTCTTTTCTGGAACAATGATGAAGTTAATGTTGAACTGTTTTGCGGCAGTGGGTCATATGCCAGAACTGTCCTGAAATATCTTCCTCCTGGCGAGATTGACGTGCTGAAGACAACTTCCACCGCTCTTGATTATTACGATAAGACTAATGGGTTCGGGAGGATGACTTTCAGCACAATTATGAAGACTGGAGACACCGTGGTTCCTTTGTCCATATACGTGGGCTCGAATAGCTATATTGGAGGCTTCTCAAATTCATTCTTTGGGGTAAGATGAGATCAAGGTTTAACCTCTGGTACCGAATAAATTATTAGAGATTTTTTTAAAAATCCAGCTCTACGTTCGACTACAAGGCATTGAGAAAGCCGTCGAGGAAAAGCTGCTCGCCCTTACTGAGAAGAATGTAGACAAAGTTATCGAGATTCTTTCAAAAATTGAAATCGAGGAAAGGAAAAGTCCGTCATTAAAATTGGAAGTTGTCGTAATCAACAGTGGAAAAGCAGTGCAATACATGGCGGCGGACGAGAAATCTTTAGGATCGAAAATAAAAGATTGTAAGATTGATTTACTATTTGCTGTTTTATTGTAGTGACATAATTACTGTTTCGACTGAGTTACTTTTACTGAATTACTGCATGTTATGCCTAGTTATCATTCGCTTACGTGAAGCCGCTAGTAAGTTTGCCGAAGGCGCAGCGGTGAGTTTACAATATCCTGGATTCTCTGGTGGCGTAAGGTATCAGCAGCCTTTGGAAATTGGCACTCCAGTTTCCATTTTTGCTAATTTGGCGAGTATTATTGCATACAATACAAACGTAACAAAAACTTCCAAGCCCGGCGGCGCCGTGCTTACTGCGATGGATGCTGTGACTCAGTATGACATTATTTTAGAATGACTTTCAATTACAAATCCTGGGTTGAATTATAAAGTTTTAAATCTGTTAATTTTTCCAAGATTGAATACATTCGCAACCACCGGAATTACGAACCACATCCCAGCCGTGAACACTAAGCTAACCGTTGCAAAACTTCGAACCGCAAGATTACGTGTTCCAATGCATAGTACAGTTTCCAGTCAAAGCAGATATCGACCTGAAGCCTTTCCCTTCACTACATACATTCCTCGATGTACTAATTAAAGAAAACTTTTAATAGAACAATGTTGGGCGATTTCAATAAGGATTTTAAAAATTTTGCAGCAAATAATCCTCTGGCAGCGATGGTGCATGCAACATCCGAGGTTACTGTGCGAGGAGATATTGCTAACGGAATTGCTGACGAAGAAGCAGAAGCAAAACTCAAAGAGTCATGTCCAGCTTGCCCAACGAAAAAAACCGTGACACGTGGCGATAGCTTCCGGCAGGAGGTAGTAATACAAGTTTCATTTTCAAATACATATTCGACCTGCTTAAAGTACTTTTTTAAAATCTGATCCCTCAATAGCGAGAACTATCTCTTCCAAAACCAAAACTTCTCCGAGGAGTAACAGCGCAAGTGAAGTACATTGACTGTGAAAGAGATCATTCAAAAGTAGCAGTGTTTAAGCGATTGAGAGCAATTTTTAGCGATGTTGGCAAAAATACAGGGTTCGTAAAAATCTCTTGGTTTATTTTATGCAAACATTTCGTAAAATAGCGTTTTAATTTTAAGTAACATTTTTATTAAATCAGACATGTTCCATCATCGGCAGTGACGATAATGCTTGGCATCGACCAGGCTATTGACACCCTTTTTGTTTCACCCACTGGTGAAACGTGTGGGCTAAAAGCTATTTTTGCTCAGGATCCAACCGCTCCTACCCGAACGAATAAAGTAAATTAGAAAGCAAATTAGAATAACTGATTATCACGTATTTTTATAAATGAATTATTTTTTTGCTTTATTGTAGGTAACAGGATCGTTTAGTCGAGTAGCGAGCACATCGCCTCCAAAGAGAGAGTACCTCTTATCATTGATTTTGCATAACACTGGCGATGAAGAATCCGAAACCAAAGTCGACCTACAACTTGTTTTGAAAGACACGAAACAAACCACGAGTAAGCAGCAGCAAATCAATGTGAAAGGCTCCGTGATTAACGGGCCATCCGGCCAAAGTGGGGTCTTTTGCTTGGACATTGATAATCGTCTTCGAACAAGCTGGGATGATCCTTTAGACTTTACTGGACAAAGTGAACCATCGATAAACCAAACGGTTACTTTGAAAATGGGCAAGTTTCCTGCGGGAGAACCAAACAGGCAGACTTCAATTCAGGATCTTCCGTGCCTAAATAATCATGCTGAAATATCGTTAACGGCTGATGCACAGCGGTCACAGGAACAAGTTGAGGAAGCAGAAGCTTCCGCAACATATCCATATAACTTGTGTCAAGCAGATAGAGCAAGTAATCTATGGCCTGGAAAATTCATTCCTCCAACCCGCACTTGTGAATTGGCTGCAATCGAACAGACCTCATTAAGATCTGCCAATTTGTCTATTTGTTACAAGGTAAAATTCTTTTTGGTACATATGACTAATGTGTTTATGTAAAAGTAATTTGCAAATGTTGCGCAAAATTTATTTTTCATTCCTTGAACGCTGACATATGAAGTTCATCCAGTTTCAGGCAGAAATATAGGCGTAGTAGCGTCACACATTCATTTAAGCTGTCGTTGACCTGCAGTATTTTTGTGATTTCTCTTATTCTTGGAATTTCAATTTGCGTCAATTTAAGTTTAATTGAGATTATTTCACTGAAAAAAATAAACAAAATGTAGGTCGTGAAGGAAGCAAGAAAAAGATGGGCTCCCCTTACACATTTAGTGGCGAGCTATATGTCACATTACATGACAGACTCTGGTGAATCTGACCATCCTCATCTCGAACATGGACACAGAACAGCCACAGCCGACCCTGCAGTTTACACTAGTGGGGATATAGAGATAAGTTGGGATTTGAAGAAAAAGTCGCCCAAAATGGATGTTCATTACTCCAGAAATAATGGAGAGGAAATGCATTTTCATGGCGTGGACCTTAGCTTACTCCCATCTTTTCTTGTACCGCAACCGGGACCAGGACGATTTTCACCCTTGGGTAAAATCATGCGAAAGTTGGGAGTTCTTGGTAAGGCATCACTGTTTGGGGCAATGAGAATTTCAACTACAATTATTACGATTATTGCAATTTAAACTACTTTTAAAAAATGATTTTAACTACCGTTTCAATGTTAAAAGGCTCATGTTCCGTTTCACCGGCTGCAGTCCTGACATTGGATAGTTTCACTTACCCCATATCTATCAGTTCAGAATGCTCGATCCTTGTCAGTGGAGATTGCAGTAAAAGGTCACAATATGCAATCTTGGCGAGGCAAATGCCCAACCAGCAACTGGTAAATGAATGACATATGGCGTGACGTTTATGTCTCGATTGACTTTGTAAAGTTGTATGGAGTTATCAAAAAGTCATGTCAGCATTTTATTATCTGATGAAGCCATTTATTTTTTTTATTCATTTCATGGAAAACAGGCTGTAATTATTCAAGTTCAAGATACGAGGATCGAATTGCAAAATCCAACAACGGCTGTTATAGACGGAACCTTGAAGACGTTCAGAGCTTTTGAAGAACTTGAAAAGGATGGAAATTTTGTGTATGCTTGTTTGATTAATCTAGTCTAAGAATGAATCATAAGCAATTAGCCTAATCTTTGAAATTCGTTTTAATTTTTTAAAAGAATCTACACGCGAAACGACGAAATTTACGTCATCTTCACAATGCCTCACATAATCGTCCGATACACTGGGTCATTCATTACGGTAGTTTTGGGATCGACGTTCAAAGGCGTTAACTGTGGTCTTTGTGGAAATTGGGATAACAATCCTTACAATGACTTAAAGGGACCAAAGACTTGCGCTCGACCTTTGACTCCCGCAGAAACTGTTCAGTCTTGGGTGGTTAGGGAAGGACAATGCACGGATGTTGGACAAACATGCCCCGATTCATAATTCTCCAGCTTCTTTTTTCATCACAAATTATGTTTTCAGGTTCTTTGTTTTACCTTTTCCTTGCCTCTTGCTATCATTTAATGACATCATACATTGTTCTTGTTAGTACATAATTAACTTTCTATAGACTATAGTCTTCTTGTTCAAATGTCCATTTAAACTATCTCGAATTCGACATAAACTTAAAGCTACTCTTTGTTAATGTATTATTTGGATTTTAAATAAAAGATATTTTAGTTACTGAACAACTTTTAAACTTTGATCTATGTGTATTTTTTTGTTTATAACATGGCTCATGGCTTACAAATATCAATACAGCCATACATCTTGTTAAAGAAATGCGTAAGTTCCAGATCTTTTTTTTCTTGCTTTGAAATAGACCTTTTCACATTGAGTGTTGATTACTTACGTTTCTGCAAAAAATTCTTATTTTTGAAAGGAACCTGAGGTTCAAGGTCGTGCAAGCAATTAGATAAATTACTTATATAATTGCCACTGCCATACTGAGCCATTCCGATATTCTAAAGAGAAATTTCTTTCCAAAACGCGCATCTTCTTTACTCTTTTACTTGACCGAAGAAATTTTATAACCCGTTATTTTATCTGTGAAAGTGATAAACTCTTGGACTATTTTAGAGCTATAAAACCAAACCAGTCGGTAAAGTTAATTATATCACATCAAACACTTTATCAAAATGATTTGTGATCATGCTGATGGCTCATATTTCCGGCGATTTTTACAAACGAGAAGCGATTTGACGAAAATATGCATTTCGTCATACTTAATGAGCCTCGTAAACGTTACCGTTGTTTTGCATAGCCTTGTCAGAAAATCGGCAAATTAAAGTGAAAGTCACGAGGATTGTGGTCAGCGAAAGGTTCTAGGCATTCCTGTATTCAGCAGCATATAGTTATACGCACGTTAAAATAATAATACGTAACTTTTTGTAAATTATTTACAGAGTTAATGTTGGCCTACGAATCAACAAAGACAAATGTAATCAACGAATCATTGGATTGAAATTTAATTGTGTCAAAGAATCCATAAGAATTGAATAAAACGAGGTGATGATGATCTATGACTAATTGTCAGATGAAGGGATAACGAGTGTTTTGGGGTAACTTAAGACAATAGTTGAGCAAAGTCCAAAATCTGAAAGATGAATGAAACTAATCTTGGTCCGATAAGAAAATCAAACAGAGGAATAAAAAACTTGGAAAAACACCTTCTTCAGAAAATTCTATTTACCTTAAAACGTTTTTTAAACTAATGATTTATGAACATTGACCTACCAAACTAAATTAAATAAATTTTTACAGAAAAAATCATAAATAGCCTTTCCTAAATTCAATAATTTTTGGACTTTTATCTGTACGTCAATTCTGTTTCGGGGGACCAACCTATTTTTTTTTTTGTGCCAAATGCCCTATCTTCCCATCAAACTGCTTGAGGTATTAAAGTAGATTTAATCATCAAAATGCATTCTGCAATCAAAGATGTTGAGAGACCATTCCATCCAGACACACACATTGACATCATAAAATAAGGCTAGGTTACTTATTGATCATGATGATGAGATAATTCAACGCAAGAAATTTAAAAAAATAAATGACCTGTGGATTATGGATTGTCCTTTCAAGAAAATAACCTTTCCACCGCAAACGTCTTGTTGCTAGCTCAGCACTCTCTAATTCGTGCGAGTCATTTTGAGTGATCTTTAAACTTTTTACACTCCAGCAGCATTTGCAGTCCGTCCAGTGGTACAGGTCCAGTACAGCCAGAGTATCAAATAGTCTATCTACCTACCTTCACGCACCACCTACAAAGGAAGTGTTTCAAAGAGGAGATGAGATGAGCGACAACTATTGACTATGATAACCACATTAATTTATCACCATAAAAGAGTCTACAACATTATTTCATCGTCGGGAAATATGACGAAGATCTATGTTTAATTTTGTACTTGATCATGATCATGCATACATGTTTTAAAAGGTAAAAAAATATGAGGAGATCGATATTTACTTTAAAAAATGCTTTAAGGAAAAGAAAATGGCATTCGATCCCATCTCAAGTATTTTTATTCCACAGAACCCCGATAAAAACAAGATAAGAAATTCAAATGGACAAACAAGACTGGTTCAAGATTACCTAATTAAATTACCTCATGGAGTGAATTCAAGACGAGTGGAAAGATTACGCAGCGGCATAAATATAATCATCGATTCAATGAGGGAAGAAGATGCAATACAGATTTGGACGGATGAAAGACTTTTCAAATGAAAAGATGCTTGCATGAGCCTTTGGTTATAAATAGGGAGATAGGTGGACCTCTACTTCATTCCTTTTTAGGCTGCGGCCAGTAATCAGTATTCCCTGGACCACGCTCTGTCATTCCGAACCGGACTGTTTCCCTAACTAATTATGAAGTACCTTATTCTTCTGGGTAAGCGCTTGAAAAGAGAAATTGTGTGTATTAATTTCGGGGTTGTTTGTGTTATGGATTTCGGATTTTTTATGGAGAATTGTATTGTTTTTTTGTTGATTAGGCCTTGTGCTCAGCGCATCCGCTTTCGTGAAGCGGGACGTTGGCACTGCCCTCTTCCAAAACGGTAAGGAATACGTTTATGGTTACTCCTCCTCGATCGTCGCTGGATCACAGGATTACATCAGTTTCGCTTCCGCTGCAAACATTACTGGAGAGCTCCACATCCAAGGAGGC
>JAHZMX010001628.1:0-13400 GCA_027743895.1 Seira musarum | reverse complement strand
AGTCGGAAAATATTATGGAGCAACTTCGGTTCAGGCCTAATCATCCAATTAGATATCCACCGAGGTCATTTGAAAGGAAGCAGATATTTGATGAGATTAGTCGAAGTTCATTCAAAGAAAAGAAAAATCGAAACGGCGGAAATGCAAAAACGGTGAGCATTTCCACAGATAATAATAACATTACCAACAAACCACCAACTGGATTTAGGAAGAATATCCAAACTGAAGACAATGACAGTGCAGTACATTCAACAACATCGTTTAAGACAACAACTGCAGCCCCATCGTCATCCCCAAGTACTTCAAGAACCACTACAACATACCTGACACAGACATTGAAGAATACGACAAATCTAGAGCTCGAGTTCCGTCTCCCCCTCGGCAACATTTTTAATGCAGCGATGAATAAAGCCGCATCTTCAAATGACAAATCATCACCCTCGGAGCAAAGTGGCTTGTCAAGTGGACATAATGAGAGCGAAACCGGTCAATCTCAAAAGAAGTCTGTGTCATCATCATCCCCCACTGGTGCACGAGGCGATTGCACTTTGAGCGAGGTGAATACAACGGTTAATGACTTATTTACAATTAAGAGCTTTGTCAAATCTAACCCATTCAGTGATGAACTGAGCTCCACAATTGAGTTCAAAGCTAGAAGTAACAGCAACAACAACATTACCAACTGTGGTTCAAATTCGAAAGCTGCCTCGAACTATGTAATTGAAGCTGTAAGCTCCAAGCCATACACTGATATCCATACGAAGTTTAATCGTGAAAGTGAAATAATCTAGAAAAAATGTTAATCTTTGAGGATAAAGTCGTTATTATGAAGCCGTTAACTTAATAATTATGATTTACTTTTTACTGCGATTTTATGCAGATTTTTATCAAATGAATGGATAAACATTTATTTGCCTATTACTTTCATGCAATTTTTTTGCTTATGTTTACTACAACAAAGGATTATAGTTTAGTTGGATCTATTTCGTACGCATTCAATATTTAATTCATCATTCTGGTAAAAAAAGTGAATGAAAGGAGCAAATCAATTTTTTTGCTTATGTTTACTACAACAAAGGATTATAGTTTAGTTGGATCTATTTCGTACGCATTCAATATTTAATTCATCATTCTGGTAAAAAAAGTGAACGAAAGGAGCAAATATTGAAATGTTTTTTTATACATTTACTGATTCAACTTAATTTAAACTCAAATGTGCAAAAATTAAGCCCTAAGTAATTAAACAGTGCACATGAATCTAATTCAACTGCAGAATTAGTAATTAACGCTAATTAAAAATGTGTTTTTGTTACTTCCCCTCTTCCAACTGGCCGACCTTAAAGGAACTATCTGCAGCCCTGCAGACAAAAATATTGATTTTTTGCGTCTATCGCTGTCTACCTACTTCCTCATAAAATTATATTAATTCAAAAATGGTGAGGTTGGTAAATGATGTATTCAAAGATAGACGCACTTTTTTATTGCAAAAATTAAGAAAAGGTGTTCGGCCAAGGCCAGACTAGACGTAAAATATGAGTTTTTAATTTTAAGTGAACATAAGCCTACGCATTTTACTATTGTAAGCCTCCCTATCTACCTTTTGTGCCTTCTGTTGCAATTACCTAATTTAATTCTAGAAATAATATGGAATTCTTTGTACTTATATACCTATTAACCTTTCACTGCAATCATCACTGAAACCATAATTGTGAAAAGAAATTAATCAACTAATTCATCAATCCTAGAGTCACGGTGTACGAAGCCCGTGTAGTGCATGTACTTATGTGGTTTTTTTGATTTATTGTTGTATTTCTTCATTTGACATTCACAAGGTCATTATTTCATTCTAAATTATCAGAGCTCTTACCTTTACGTTTATTTTGTTTAGATTGTGTACGATGATCCATTCACTCATTAACCAATAACTAACATGCTTCTTTGCGTATGTCATGTAAAACAACGCCCACGCACTAATAAACCCCTTTTCTTTCAGATTAATAAATTGTTGCCAATATAAAGTTTTGTTATAACCAGTAATAATCATGTAATGACCACGGTGTCAAAAAATGCCACCGGTTTAAATTCATTTTTTTGACAATCGTGAGAAGAAATTTTAAATGAATTAAATTAATTATACAAAATAAATAAAAATTACTCGAGCCACTTCGGTTCTTTTGATTCGTTATTCATACGCTCTCATATTCTTTGGGTGCAGTTGAAATGGACTGCAATTAAATGCATCGTACATTGTACACTACATCTACATCCCGTCATCATCGACTTATCTGATGATCACAGTGTACCTGGGGTTCGTTACGCAATATAAAATGCTCAATTATAATCCCGTCACTTCTACAGACCAGTCGCGTCGTCATTACTTGCTTGATAAGGATAAGGCGTATTGTAAAGAAGGACGATGAGATTCAGCGTTGCAAAGGTAAGCTAAACCTGCCTTAACTCGAATCTGATGAGGTGATTACATTACAAAATGCCATTTCAGTTCACCACAGGTTTGACTTTGATTTTGTCTAGACCATTTCAACGGAATACAGCACTGAATTTTTGATATGATATAAATTAAATTTTTTAATGAAATGGATCAGTACTCCAAATAATCAAGGGAAATACCAACGTCTTCATGCACTACCTGAATTTATGAAGCAATAGTTCTAGTGAATTTGCAACTGAAGCCTGCCTCAACTTGATTTGAAGTAGGCAGTACTTTTCAAATCGCCTCAATTAATTATGCATGCCGCTTTTTTTATCGCTCAAATGTTCTCTCCCTTGTTCTGTACTGGTCGTGCAGGGCTCTTCAGATGACTGATTAATTCATAAAAATAATAATTGTTTTTATGGTCTCCTCGCACTCTATCAAGTCCCTCAATATAAATCGAGTTAAACGAGTATGCAAATAATTAGGCACGGCAGATAAGAGTCCATTCAATTCATTAGTGAAAAGTTTCATTTTGAACTTCTGAAATTAGCGGAGGTGCTTCACTTCGAATCCAAGAACTTTGTATGCTTTAATTTGTTTCGTCTAGTGGCTGTCGCTGTACAAGTTCCCTTCGGATTGCCATATAGGTAGCTTATGCATGAGAAAAAAATCGCTATCTCACAAACAATCAAGAAACAGTAGCAGTTTCATTCATCTAGAAAATTACAAATATTGATGCAGCATCTGGAAAATAGTGGCGGTAATACCGCTTTAATAATAGTTTAAAACAATATCTCACACTTTTTTGTTTGAGATAATTACATCTAGCTATCTTTAATCCTTCTTGGGTGTTCTCAACTTTTCAACCAAGTTTACATTTTTATTAGGCATTTCTATTTAGGCGTATCTAGAGTGTTTTAGTGTTTTGCATTAACAATTACATCCTATTGAAACGAAAATCGCCATAAAAGTCTACACAAGAAGTGTAAAATATACAGCAAAACACTTCAATTTCATCAATTGTAATTATTCAAGCTTCAAAAATTTCACGCAAATGTACAATGATTTACTTAATATTTGCTTTAAAGCCTTATGTGATGAGACTGATAAAAAATGCAATAATATAACACTTTTTGAGATAAATTAAAAATTGCATAATTCCAATTTCATTTCTTCCTAACTTTATTGTAATCAACTTATTAGATTGTAGGTATTTACTTCCTTTCAATTTGTTTACAAAGCTTATCTCGGAAATCTGGAGTTTGCATGAGTTTTTAAAAGGATTGGGGGGCTGTAGTTCAACACAAGAAATAAGATCAACATTTGAAATTTTGTGATACCAGGCCATTAGGATTGAAATGAAAACCTTCATGGTTTCGTTATGATTGTTGAAGTAAAAGCTTACACTCAAAATAGTTTAAGGCTACCTCAAAGCCACAGGCTAGACGCTTCTGTCAGACTTGTCTTTTGAGTACATCATATCACCGCACATGATTATTAAATGAGCAAGTGCAATTTAAGAGAACTCTGAGACGAACATGAGCTCACTTGAGACCTCACACGAAGGTCAATAACCACCGCTTCCACTATCATCGGCACTTCGNGGGGGGCTGTAGTTCAACACAAGAAATAAGATCAACATTTGAAATTTTGTGATACCAGGCCATTAGGATTGAAATGAAAACCTTCATGGTTTCGTTATGATTGTTGAAGTAAAAGCTTACACTCAAAATAGTTTAAGGCTACCTCAAAGCCACAGGCTAGACGCTTCTGTCAGACTTGTCTTTTGAGTACATCATATCACCGCACATGATTATTAAATGAGCAAGTGCAATTTAAGAGAACTCTGAGACGAACATGAGCTCACTTGAGACCTCACACGAAGGTCAATAACCACCGCTTCCACTATCATCGGCACTTCGTCTAAAGAGTACTAANCACTCAAAATAGTTTAAGGCTACCTCAAAGCCACAGGCTAGACGCTTCTGTCAGACTTGTCTTGTGAGTACATCATATCACCACACCACGAAAGGATTATTAAATGAGCAAGTGCAATTTAAGAGAACTCTGAGACGAACATGAGCTCACTTGAGACCTCACACGAAGGTCAATAACCACCGCTTCCACTATCATCGGCACTTCGTCTAAAGAGTACTAATGAGTGTATCATGATGCTTTAAGAGCTTTTCGGCCTTTTAAAATCTCTACTCTTGCTTCTGTCTGCCTTTGGCATGGATCGATGATGCACCCTAGCCTATAGCCAGGAAAGGCTTGCAAAAGTTTTAAAAAAAGTCTGGGCAGTGGTTGGTATGACGGGTGCGATTTGTCAATATTCCCCTCACAATCACACACGAGATGATAAAAGCAAAAGTAGAAACTGCAGTACTAAAAAGTAGCAATGATCAGAAGAGGAATTTGAATTTATACAATTGAAAGTAAAAAATATGAAATGAATTATTGCCCCTTATCAGATTCCACTGTCGATTCGAATGTGTGGCAGTGGTAAGGTCACCGATTGCCATAATGCGAGCATATTGAAATAAGTAAATCATCGATATAGCTCAAATGTTAATATTGAAATCGATAGTATGTGCAGTGATACTGATAAAGATTTTTTTAAAGGGATGCCCTGTGGAGATTGAATTTAGACGTGTCCCTATATAAGCTCAAGTCATAAAGAATTCGGTAGGTATTTCAATCCATTTGAGCATGTATGAATGGTTTCAATGATCTTTTTTGATATTATCTCTTTCTTTACAAATGACAGCTTTCAAAATATGGGCTTGCTCGACTTTTTATTTACGATGAGATGGACTTACCTCACCTCCCCTCCTCTTCTTTGAAAATTGCAGCTAGGCCTCCTCATTTGAAATTCCAATGGAGGTAGAAAAAGATAAATATATCAAAAATGAAAAACTTTCATAAAGCTAGTATTTTGTAGTGACAGGCGAAGTCAAAACAATCTGTACAGTTTTTTTTGCCGTATAACAAGTCATCTCATTATAGAAAGGTTGAGCTGAGGTATACTCCATGACTCAATTCGAATTCGTGTAAGGAACACTGAGTTGAGGTTGGTCCTGTTTTGCTGCGCGGTGGTGGTGAGCTCTGAGCTGACCTTTAGCACGAGTGTCAAATTAGGGCTGGTCTTCACTTCGCAAACAATAAAAATGCTAATTATTATAACGAATTTCTCCTACGAGATGAGAGTGAAAATGATTGACTTTGTTTGAGTGGTGGAATGTTAACAAAGTGTGGCTTGAGGAGGGTCGTTGTCACCAGCGCATCATTAAATATTTTCATCCTCCCTACCCCAAATGAAAAAAGCGGATGTGATGTAGGTGAACAATGTGATGAGCTAATTATATGTAAACAAATGGGCTTGCGCAACGATGTAAACATGCAAAAAATTTTATTTGCTTTTACCCCTCAAAAAACACGGAAAGAAATTTCTCGCAAAAATAAAAAAAGAAATTATGCTTAGCAGAATCAAGTGAGGTAGTCCATACGGCATTTTAACTTAATATTTAAGTCTCATTAGTCAAAACATTCTCATTTAAATAGAAAATGGATTTAAAGGGAAAGGATCCTTCATTAGGTACGGCAGGTGTGTGAGAACATAATAAACTCATAAACCGGAGGTGTGTGAAAGGGGATGAGTGAATGAATTAATTTCGTCTTTGAGAAAATCATTTTCCTTTCCAAGTACTTATACTTAAGAAACCCCATACAACGTTTTATGTGACTTTATAGTTGTGTTGCATATTGTTGTGAGGTGCGCGTGCAATTTGTCAAATTAAAGGAAAGACCTTGTAACACGTTAATTCATGTTTGAGTCTGATGATTTGTATAGTTGCCCCCTTTCTTTTTGATATTTTTTCCTAGCAGAGATTTTATCACCTCAACGATTAATTGCTTCATTTACATGACGAAACGAGTTATGATCTCTTTTTGTTAGGATGAGCCGACTCAAAGAAATATGTGATGATTTCGTTTGTGTAGATTTTCTCTAAAATTATGATACGACCACCTTGTCCTAGCACAAAATGAATGTATTGCGTACTCTTCTTGAACTTTACGCAAAATACTTACATGAGCACGGCTTTTCATTGTGCAGAAACGAGCATTCCACATTCAGTTTTTATTACAGGTTGCATCTTTGCATGACATAAATATGAAAATATCTGCGATGAATCATTTTATTTTTACAGGTGATACCTACCTGAGAGGTGCTCTTCCTCGTTAATAATGCTACTTTCAGTTTTCACTTTATAAATGACTACGACTAGTTTTATTTTATATTTGGTAAGTGGCTATTTTTCAGGCTTTTGCATGTCTCAAAGATTAGAATCAAAGTGCTATGATTGATTTTTATCTACACGCTTTCAAAAGTGACCTTTCTGAAGATTAAATGCGATTATTTTGGTAATCTTTATGTCAGGTATTCCATCGTTGCGACTCGTTAATGAGTATTATTATGATGATCACATTCAATGTATCATTGGTTCATCCAACTTTCGTCTGCGAAAACAAATTGTCTCTTCCAAGCTAGAGAAATTTACAGTTATTTCAGTTTACATTGAATTTCTTTTTCATGTATTTGTAAATAAAATTATGTATCTGATGTATTGTTTCAGATTTAATTCTGTAAGAATTTGGAATCAGACAATATTAACATTATTCGAGCGATACTCTTTGACTATTAAAAAACAACGGGCAAAAAAACCATGTGCAATTCTTTCACTCAACTCATTTATTTTATTGACTGCAAATTTTTCAGAGTTACTCAATCCCTCTTACGAGAATGGCTATCCAGTAACCCATAATCATCTAAACTATGGAGCATATAAATTTGGTAATTTGATGAAAGAAGCTCACCTACAAGCTCATCCTAATGCCCTTCAAAAGAGGAATGTGCTACAAAGTTACATTATTTTCTAGTGAATAGTGTTTCAACCACTCACTGAGCTAAAGCTAATAGGAAAGCATATTTCATGAAGGTGTATCAAAATCGGAATCAGAGAATTTATGGAGAAGCATAATTACCTACATCAAAATTCAGCTGCACTCTGTTGAAATGAGGAGATTTAAGTGTTTAGAGTTAATACCCAACTTATATATTATTCTGAATAAAATATCGTACATTTACTTTACATCATACTGCACTACGCATTTGTACTCCCAGCAAAAGGGGGCAATTTCGTGGTTCCATATATAGGAAATAATTCAAATTAATTAAAATTATATTTTATGCCACGCATGCGTGACGACGAACCGGCTAGATAAGAATATTTTGATGTGCTTTAAGCTTAAATGTTCAGTGAAGAATGGACAAGAACTGATACCTCAAGGTACAAAAAAAGATTCACTTTTTATTGCCCATTTTCTGTTTTGTTGATGTGCGATATGGTTAGTTCATCTCTTCGTTTTTATGCAGGTAAAAGAGTTGTGAAGTTGGTATTGCGTTTCAGGCACTTTTCTTATCTCGAGTCGTGCTTTGTAATGATGCAATGTTGGTGTAGTTTTAATGGAGTTACTTTTCAACATTTTTTTAGGGTATCATCTCGCTGGACTGCTTTACGATGATTTTATGTACACTTTTTAGCAAAATTTCCAAAATGCACTGTTTTACTACTATCTAAACCATCGACTATTTTATTTTGAAGGAAAATATATGAAATCAGGAAAGTTATTGAATATTATTTTGCTTTAAGCTCAAACCATCGTCCCAAACTGTTCTTATGATTATGACAATTGTGTTTATTGTTTTCTGTAAACATTCTAATTTAAAATGGTAATTCGAAACTTATGTAAAGTTTTGAATGATGCGATCATTAAAATCACTATGATCGATGATAGTTGCATTTCCCCGTTGTATAATGCAACGCTCAAGATGATATAACACAAGACATTATCAAAATCATTAAAATTATAATAACGTGATAAGAAAAATTACCGTAAAACAACAATAATAAATTAGCTTTAACTGTGAAGCTATTAATCTTCCTCACTATTTTTTGATTTCATTAATCAACTAATTAAGCAAGCAACTGATGTCTTGATTTCCATTTTAAATCATACTTTCATGATTTCAGATCAACAAGGTATAAAAGCTTGCGGCAAAATGATGCACGTTAGCACATTATGATTGTTTTGCTTCGTCGTTTCCCATTTTTTTTTCAAAAGAAATCGTCTTTTGACTTGCTTACTTATTCCTATATAATCGATAAGGCGTTACATTGAAGGACCTAAATGCATAACACAATAATAGCAAGAAAGGGAAGTAGTAAATTAAGGACATGAATGAATCCCATTAAACTCTAATTGTTATTAATTAGCTAGCTCATTCTGAAACATGGGGATCCTATCTTCACTTTCATTAAATCTACTTTGAGCTGGCTGACTGGGTTGTGGCTTCTGGTTTTTAACATCATCAAAGTCACTAGTCACATTAATTAGGTATGTACAATACCTTTAAGATAAGGTTTTCTCATTGTTAGATACAATGGATTTTACTTTCATTTGTGCATACCTACGTATTAGAATTAGTGAAAAATCTCGGCTTGGTTTCTCATCAATAAAAATCTGCATTTTGTTATCTGTTTATACGGAAAGAACCAGTTTTGTCATTTCAGCTAGTTCATTTCTCTCACATTTCAGTTTTTACAACTTCACTAAAGAAAGACTTAATATTTCTGTGACGCATAGATTACATAGACTCAGCCTTTTGTCCGAGGCAAAATTCATCTCTACCGCTATTGTAGACAAAACATCTATTTTAAATCACGGTTTTCTGGGAATCCTGGGTATATTTTGGACACGATACAACCTTCTCACTTTACATCTACACCTTATAGTCACTGCAGTGAAGCAATTACACTAAAATATAAATAACCAAATCCAACAAATCAGAAACTTCTCCACCGGAATAACTTGAAACTGAGGTCAAGTTTAACTTTCAACACTTTTGCATTTAATAATATGATTTCTGTTTTAGCAGTCTGACTCAAGTAGGCAACTTTAAAGTTAAAGGTTTAGTCAATGTTGCAAAAAAACATCTATCCAAACTATCCAAAACTATTTAACTATTTATTAAGGTTTTCTCATTACATTATCTTCCAGCTATCCAGCTTCAGTTTCCCACCGTCCACAATATCCATTCAAAATCGGCTGTGCATTCAATCCTCTCCTATGATTAAATAATATTAAGTCAGCAATGGAAATAATTTGATCATCGTATTATGCATGCCCAGTTTATAAGCATTAAGTATAACCTGAGTAGGTGGCAACGATGTTGGTCTAACCGGCCACGAGCATTATTTGCATCCTCGTCGGTTGTCCCTAACTCAAATGACCATAGCCTTTCACCGATTGCGCTCACGAAAGGAAACAAAAGCGGAATTATATTGGTTTTATCAACACTTTCGCCCCAAATGCAAGCCTCTCCTCCTAGGATTTGTTTCGTTTCATTTACAGTAACTGCAAGTAAAAAGAAAAAGTCTATTAAATTAAAACTGAAAATTTACGAAGAAGTAGATGTCCGAAGACCATCTCTCTCAACTCACATCCTTCAAGACTTTGTATAGGATCTTGTTGTGTAATACTTTTTCCACGTCTCGCCGTACTCAATATAGTTAATGTACCAAGGCGAAGATAAAATTGCACGATAGCCTTTCTGTAGTACTTTCTAAAAAATGTATATCCCGTTAAAAGTGCAAATCAATTCGATGAAATAGTCGAAACAAAAATTCTGATTAAGTACATCAAGTTCCTGCACCCATGCATCCTCTGTATTTTTCCACACTTGGATAATTACACTCTTATCAAGCTCGACTTCAAAATCCAAAGGATCCTGCCAGCTTATTGGTATCAGACCCAGTGATTTAACCATTTCCACATGACGTTTTGTATAGTGACCCTGAACTTGACTAAGTTTAGTATAATTATGCTCCTTCATAAAATCCGATATTTGAGGATTGCGCGAGGGATCCCAACAACCCCAATATGTCTCGTCCATTCCGAGATGTATGTATGCATCTTTTGTAACATTTACCTTGATCTCCGTGAACAATTTCTGTAAAAATTTGTAAGTAAAATCATTCGTGGGGTCCAAATTTTCTCTACCTGCATGTTCTGGATAATTTGGAGTTTCGGGATCTTCATCAGGCCCTAGTCCATAGCAAGGAGTGAGTAATTGAGGAAATGCTTTGGACCAGGAGTATGTATGTCCAGGAGTGTCAAATTCGAATATCACACGAATTCCGCGCAAGCGAGCTCCATTGATTANAGCAAGGAGTGAGTAATTGAGGAAATGCTTTGGACCAGGAGTATGTATGTCCAGGAGTGTCAAATTCGAATATCACACGAATTCCACGCAATCGTGCTCCATTGATTATGCGTTGTACTGTTTCGGGTGTGTACACAGCATCTCTATTGAAGGCACCCTTTAACAGTGATTTTATCATAAGTTTAACACGTCGTACATGATAAAGGTTTTTATTGTGACTTATGACCTTGGCAGATATGGTATGATTCGCAAAGAAATATACTTTGGGAATCCCATCTTCATTAGACCAAATAAGTTGTGAAAATGTTTCCAGTCCCCTTAGGATTCCCCACACTGTTTTGGCGTACAGAAAAGCCGTAGCACTGACCCCTCCATTGGCATAAGAAATTTCCAGATCATCTGCAATTGTGACATTGTAGTAAAAGCTTAAGTGCATCTTTTTAATTTTGTAAAACAGTGTGGCCAGTTGGTAACACCTCTTTCTTACAAGATTCGTATGTCCCTGGGTCATCACTGAATTTGGGATATTTGTCACATTCATGTTCTTCTTCAGTAATTTCAATGCGTAAAGAATTTAAAATAGGCAATGAAGGATAGGGGGAAGATTCCTCCTCTCCATATAGTGGAAACAGGAAAGAGCGGTTGTACTTCTGAATTGCAAAATCAATCGGCTCACAGCCTTCCTGAAATTCCTTTATAATCTTAAACGTCTCTCTATTGAAGGTCACGAGTTTCCTTGTTGATGTCCAAGAAAATGGTATAGGCCAGGGAGAACCTTTCGGCCAAACTTTTCCCTACAGAAGAAAGTTGTTTGAATCATTCATCTTCCGTTTTAAATTACCAACAATAAGTTACAAGGTTATCTCGCTTAAGTTGTTTTTACCGATAATGGTACTTTTGGCGCTGGTGAAAATAGGTAAGCTTTACAAGACCCAATTGATATTCCAAGAAATACGTGCAATATCAAAAAAATTAAGACACCCATCATTCTACGATTCATCTCTTCATTCTCTTCAGAATGTTTAAAGAAAAATTGGTTCACACTTTGACTATAAAAGTTGATCTATCAATTTCCTTTCCTAATCTAGTTCAAATTGACGGAAATATATTATTTTCATCCTTCATTTTCCAAACTCCCTCGGTTACGGTATGTAAGAATCATTTATATCCATGTGGACTGTAGACCCATATGCATAACCTATTGCGTTATGCTTTTACTTTCGAAGTCAAGTAGCATCTGACCGTACTTAAAAGAATCATTAAATTCGTCTTATCAGGCCATTAAATCTACATATTGATCTGGTTTGTTCACCCCGAGAGAGTGATCCTATCACATTGCAACTGCAAGTGGCCGGTGAACANCCATAAAAGTTGATGATCTATCAATTTTCTTTCCTAATCTAGTTCAAATTGACGGAAATATATTATTTTCATCCTTCATTTTCCAAACTCCCTCGGTTACGGTATGTAAGAATCATTTATATCCATGTGGACTGTAGACCCATATGCATAACCTATTGTGTTATGCTTTTACTTTCGAAGTCAAGTAGCATCTGACCGTACTTAAAAGAATCATTAAATTCGTCTTATCAGGCCATTAAATCTACATATTGATCTGGTTTGTTCACCCCGAGAGAGTGATCCTATCACATTGCAACTGCAAGTGGCCGGTGAACAATTAAAAGAAGTGAGCATTCATAGATTAATCGGCTCATTAAAAGGAGCTTTAATGAAATGAAGAAACAAAAGTACATGAGTACTCATAGCCAGTTTAGTTTTTAGTCATCCAAAATTGATCGGCATGAGGTCACTATCACATGCAAGTAAAGTGCATTGGCATAATAACCAACTTCTTGCTGGTGCATTGCAATCTTTACGCATTCAGCATTCATGTACTACCTAAATCTATCGAAGGTAAACAAACTTTCAATTTCATTATGAAAATCGGGCTTAAGGAAAGAACGTCACATGAATTAAGAATCAAGATGATGACCAGATCATGATTTGATCTTCTTGAAAGGTGTAACCAAGCTTGAAAAATAATACATATGCTCAACGTACACGCATTTCAAAATCATTTGATTTTTGTATATGCATACTAGGCACCCTCTGAATCCCAATAAAAACCGAAAGTGAAAAGGGCTGTGTAATAAACTTAACACTTCATTTGATAGGGGAAAATTTGTTGCAATCGATTTCCTCAAGTAGTAGACAAACATGTCAAACCACAACGTAAATCTTCAATAGTCACGTCTTTTAAGACAAGAAGACAATAGATCGATCAAAAAAAGATTTTCTAGTGAGATGATATTCACTTTAACGATACATACTTGTTTGCTAGTGAGTGAGCTAATATTGTAAGCTCAGGTGCGAATATCATTGCAAAAATAAATAAAAATATCGATGATTGTGATCAATTCATTTAAACTATTTTGAGGATTTGTAATTTGCGCATAAAGTGAATGACATGACATGAGTGAGTAAAGAGAAATGACTTGACTCTTACAAAGCCTTCACCAACATCGGCTTTTGTTTTAAAAATTTAGTGTTTTCTTTATCCGATGTGATTATGTCTACCTTCTAGTATTATTTGGTATTTTGAAAAGTTTATTGATCTTGTCAGAGTAATCGCTTTAAGCTTTGGGACAAGAGACAGTTGGCATCATTAAACAATTACACAGT